>SRPX01000441.1:0-21580 GCA_018360215.1 Claviceps spartinae
GTATTTTTGGCTGGCTTCGCCACATGGACGGCTGGCCAGTTGCTGAGCGAGGCCTTCGTGATTGGCTTGATGACAGTTGGAGCTCGGAGGACGATGACGAGAGTGTTGCGCCTGAAGGCGATGGAAAGTCGACTACATACCGGCGACATGTAGGTCCGTGGGTGGCCCGGACAGTAACAACGCGTTCGCGTACGATGTGAGCTTTCGGCGACCTTGTCAGCTGAGGTCTGTATTAAACTGGCATCAGGAAAGGGATGAGTCAGGACCGGACAAGGGATGAAGAGATAAGATCGCCGATCAGTGATCGCAAAGCAAAAATGAGCAAGTAGCTACGACAAATTTGATCATCCTGTTCCGGCAGACGTCGTAAACAACTCCACACGCAGCTTTCATAGAGCCTGCCTGACTAGAACAGTCGCACTAGAAGCTAGAAGAAGTCAAGATCTTGGTACGTAGTGCCGTCGGCTATCAGCAAGCGGCTTGCTATAACAATGTTTGCAGCTCTGTATTGTGAATTTGTGGATGGTCTCCGAACTGGAATTCCTAGGAGCGTGCACTGCATGCTGGACTAACGCCATCGGCTTCTTTGTTTGACCATTGTTGTGGTGTCCCATTGCGACGAGATAATGCCAACACCCGCTCCAGCGGCTTAAAGAGGAGGTAGCCAGCCTCCTTGGCCCGTCGGCCCACCCGATATGCTTTCGCAAATATGTACTGCGCCGCTGTCGGGAGAAAGGGGTCGGCCTACGTTGTCTTGCGGATCGCCACGATTCGTTTCAATTGCTCGATAGCCTCCTTGACTCATCCATCCGCCTGGTATGTTCGTGCGAGTTCGTGCGAGTTTCGTGCTGCAACACCAATCGAGAAGGACGCGTCTTCCCGAGGATCCTAAAGGTTAGGCGGTAAAAAGAGGCAGATAATACAAGGCCCCGCCGAGGCCGCATTCTTTCCCGACCGATCAACCGACGGTCATCAAGAGTTCAAGACCATCCAGATCAGCATCTTTCAACACCGACATGGACTCGACTGCCACAGGCCAACCGCCCTCGGATGATCCTCACCGACCTGGATAGCAAATAGTGCTACCGCATATGCCGTTTGGCTAAGCCACCGGCGCAAGCAACGTTCTGTGGCAACATGTTCCGCATGTCGTGAGCAACAGCGATTAAGCAGGCCTGTGAGTGTATATGTTTGAGGTTCCATATGTGAAAGGCGGCTAACTGCGTTTAATTGTACGCCCAGCACAGGTCATACAAGACACAGAGAGTCGTCCTCTATCGTGACTCGTCCGACGAACCACTTTGAAACGGCTCGCCGCTTCCATCGATGGTAGATTATTCCTCGAGCGCGCGGATCTCGCCGACACACCATGTCATCACCATTTGCGGCAGCTTCGACGACGTGTCTCTTTGCCTACTTTGATATCTACCAGGCCAAGGAGAACCACATGGGCGTTGGCTGCGGCCGTCACTCGGTCGTCAGCAAGGATGCCTTGGCCATCATCCATGACCTGGTGGCCCACCGTCATGCACAGGAGGTACATACATCATTCTCGATGATCATCGCTCCGAGAAGTGGAATCAGAAACCGGATTCTGAACAGTTATATTGACGCGATGCGTCGCATTCGCTCCGGGTGTAATGATGTAGCCGCCAGTTTGTGAAGGCCTCATTCTGATTTTTTACATCAGGACCTGAGAGAGAGTTCACTTCTGTCTTCGGAGATGTCCTCCGCACCTGACCCTCCGCTTCAGACATGCGCTGAAAAGGTCCTAAGGGTGACGATGTCAGAGGCATGAGGACAGTGGCAAAGCATGTGATGCATACGTACATGAGTGGCGAGACATGTGATGTGCGCAGAAACATGTGCACACGGAAAGGATATCTAGCGATGGCCGCTCACATAGTTTGGTGAGAGGCCAGAAATCGAAACCGCCACCATCAGACCAGACTCTTGAGCATACCTTCACTCCGTACAGACCCTTTTCACCCTGACAGTCTTGTCTTTATTATGCGGCAGTTTCGTCGATCCAGACTTGCCATGCAACGTCTCCGGTGTTTGGATGCAGGGAGCGTTTGCCGTTCTCGACGAGCCCGAAGCCCGGAAGTCAGACGTCCTATGGAGCATGCTTTTGCAGCGGTCCCCTCACCTAGGCTTCTTGTGGCTGGGAGCCATACTCTTAGGTATGCAAAGTTATGTCCTGGAGACGGCCCGGCCAGCTTCATACATATTCGACTTGCCACTCAGCTGCTTGGACCGGGACCTTAATCTCTTTCATTCAGCGGCCTGTAGCGGACTATCCGCCAAACGTGGATACAATTCAGCGAGCGGATGAGGCGCGAATAATGTTCTTATCGCAGAACGAATGCAAAAGCGATCTTCCTTGGGTTCTATTTCCCCCATTCGGAACTATTGCCCTAAGGGATTGCGTTCTGGAGGTGCAATTGCACGCTTCTTGTGACGCAAAGCATGGACTTCTGTATGTGAGCTGGGAATGGGATGGTCATGGGGATGTGCAAGTTGCTCAGGATGCAGGAAGAAGCCTGTTGGAATTCAGTGAAACTACTGTACAACCCACCGCCAGTATGGCCGTTCGTTACGACAAGCTTGACTGTGATGGCTGTTACTTGTCTGCCATAACTAAAGACATTTTCAGATGGCTACGTGAAATAGACGGCTGGCCTGTTGCTGAGCGAGATATATGTGATTGGATGGATGATGGTTGGGACTCGGATGATGAGAGTGCTTCCCCTGAAGGCGATGGCAAGTCGACTACATACCGGCGGCACGTCGGCCCATGGATATATCGTGCAGTCACAACGAGATCGCGTTCGATTTGAGCTTCAAGCGATTTTATGAGTTAATCAGCAGTTACTAAGTGCTTTTCCAGCAGTGCGTTTCTAGTTTTTCTAATTGCTCTGTACCTAACGATACGACAGTCCCGTAATTAAAGCTTGACCAAGAAAGTCTCACTGGTCCTGTATCATCATACTGCGCAGTGCGCTCAGAGGTATTCTTCCGTGACGGAGGACTTGATCCTTCTCTTTTTAGCATAGGCATGTGTTAGGTACCTAGGCTGCAGGCAGGTCACCGGGGTCTGTATCATGACAGGGCCCAGGCGCCCCAAGAATTCATTCATCAGAGAGAAAACATTGTAGGTATGTACATACGCCTCCAGGGATCCTTGTAGAGCCACAATCGATTGCGTATCGCGTTCTGCATAGACGTTCATCAGGCCTAAGCCACAAACATAAGTTCATTGTCAGTAGTCTCGTATTACAAAAATTTACAATCAAGAGGAAGAGAGAAATAAGGAGAAGAACGAGGAAATCCGGGGTTGCCGGCGGCCGCTAGACAGAAGGCATCGGAAAGGATCGAACTTTATTATTATTACTAAGAAGTTCTTGTGATATGCCGTGACGCAGACGAAATATTATATATACCTCTCCCTTGCTAGTGAAAATGTCCCGGATTCAACTTGTTAGAATGTTACGGAGTATACTCCGTACGGGAGACTCCAGGGTCCAGAGGCTCGTGCGGCGTGCCATTGCGGCCAAACAAACGACATGCTGCATCCCATTCACGACGTTTCCGTTCGCATAAAAAACCCCTGCCTGTGATTGTCTGCCTCCAAGTGGCCTCAGTACACCCCGTTGCCAGTTTTGTCGTTTGATACGACAAACTTGACCATGCCAAGGATATCTTGGTCGTTGTGACCTACAATATAATGCTCGTGCCTGGCTTCGCGATATGGACGGCTGGCCTGTTGGTGAGAGAAGTGTTCGTGATTGGCTCAATTACGATTGGCCCTCGGCCCCTCGGATAATGAGTGTGCTGTCCCTCCATACTATGGGAACTAGAAGTCGACTACATCCCAGCGACACATAGGTCCGTGGCTATCCTGGGCAGAAGTTAGAACAACGCGACGCGTTCGGGTTGAGTTTCCCTCGAATTTGTGAGCCAAGATCTGGATAAAACTGGCATTAGGATTGGGTGGCCAGGCTGGGCAGGTCTGAACTAGTGAAGGTAACTTGGTAAGTCACGACTCACGAGAAAACATCAGTGATCGCAGAACAAGAATAAAGAATGGACAAAAACACGTTTCTTTATCCGGATCTTCTTTCGATCCAATCCTCTATGCTGTATTCTGGCGTCCACCTCTCAGTCCTCTTCTCTATCCTGTATCCTGTTATTCGTCGTTTCTATGCTGCATCTACCATTTATTCGGTCCTCCTCTTTCCCATCCCGCTTCTACACATGTATTCAAAACCGTGCACGCTCAGCATGCCACTCGTACTCTATGCACACGCGCCTTGGGCAACTAGCCCACGCTCCATCGTAGGTCCCTCACCTTTTCATGCAAAAGGCTTCCCACTCAGCTACTCCGCGACAGGTCTTTTCAGCGGATGCGCCTCCGTGTTCAGCACATACTCATCCAGACTGACCAAGTCAGGCGGCGAAAAGATCAAGTAGAAGTACTTGAGTGTCTCAGCGAGCCAGAAACTCTGCGTGTGGACAATCCTAGTTAGCCAATAGTCCCCCTATATGGTTGACACACGAGAGAATTCGCAGAAGAAGAAAAGGAAATGCAAAAATATACCAGGTAGTATGTGGTGGGCAACAGAGGGAGGCACACATAAACCACAGCATCACGACATGCAAAGAACGACGTAGAACGTGAAATAGAGAAAGCCAAAGCAAAAAGCATACATACCTCCATAGAATCCACCTTCTTCGTCTTCCCCTCAGTAGTCACATCCGAAATAGCCGCATACGCAAACTCCGTCTCTGTCGCCTCCAGAATAGCCTGAAACATCACCCACGCCATGTCCTGCAACTCCCTCTTCGCCGTAATCCGATACAGCACAAATAAGCTCTCAATGGCCTCCGGACGCAACTGGTACTGCGGGTCCCGAGCATCCGCAAAGCCCTTCGGGAGAGGCCTATCCGCCACCTGCTCCTTCTGCCACGCGGCCTCATCCCACGAACAGCTCCCCTCCTGCGGCGAGTCCACCCCCCCGCAGGGAATCAGGCGGAAGATTTCAGGCATGACCCCCGTGGGGAATACCTCGTAGGCCCAGGCGCATCCGCGGGCGAGGCGCTCCCCCACAGAGACGTGCTGGGGGATATCGAAGAGGCGGCCGCCGAGGCCGAACATGCCGCCGGCGAAGCAAGTTAAGTGCTGGCTCTCCGGGGTGAGATTTCCGGAAGTTCTGGCGGCGTGGTAGTCGCCCGAGAAGAGAATGTCGCGCTGATCGGGGACCATAGGCCGGAAGAGGAGGTTCTGGGTCACGGCGTTCATGGCTCCTCGATACAGCTGCTCGTAGGTAGGGTCTACGCCTCCGAGGAGGGCATGCATCTTGGGGAGGTACTCGTAGAGGGAGTCGGCCAGGGCACCGAGTGTGAAGGTGGTATCGCGGATGGTCTCATGGCGCAGGTCGAGCGTGATGGGCCACATCCCGGGCAGGAGGGTATCGTTTTGAGTGCGCTGCAAGAAGCGTGTGACGCGATCGGTGGCATCGTAGTATTTACTATCGCCGGTGATTTGCGATAGTCGCGTGAACTCGACGCACAGCGACGCGGGCGACGCGGAAGGGTCGTTGGTGCCGGCCACGAGTTTCCCTCGGCGGGCTTCGTCGTAGTTGAGCCAGAAGCCTGGTAGGTTATTGGGCGTGTCGAAGGCATGATATAGCATCTCGCCCAGCTCGACGGCCTTGTCCAGCAGAGCCGCGTCGCCGCTTAGGTCGTAGGCGCCCAGCAGGCCACCGAGATGCCGAATCGTCGTTTCAAAAAGGTTGGCCGCACCGTCGCCCGTGTCGGACCAGTCAATCGCGGTGACGGCCTTGGCGGCCTCGCGGAACTCGTCGCGCAGGTTCATGATCCAGAGGGTGTCGAGCGCATCGACCAGCGTGGCCGCCCACCCGCCAAAGGGGTTCTTGAATCCACCCGACACGGGTTTCAGCTCGTCCTTCATCCAGGCATGCGTTCGATAAGCGTCATAGCTACGCTTGCATGCGTCACGGACCGCCCGCTGCCGCTTTTTCGTCTCGGCCGTATACACAAAGGCGTCGGACTTGGCCTGCACACGTGCCATCTTGCGCGGCGGCCCCGTGGGTAGGGGCTTGATGGATGGCGGGGGATGATATAGCTTCGCCTTGGACCAATCGAACTTTGGTGTTGATCTCAATGCCTGACGCGGCGGCTGCTTCTCATTTTGGCGCGGTGTCGTTACTGAGGGGTCTTTCGCTTCGAGAGGCGCGACTGGCGTCAGGGGAGACACGAAGTGGCCAGCCCTACTGGGCATGAGATGCAGTACCACAACAACGACGAGGCCCAGGGCCGTCAGGGCGATGAGCCGCGACATTCTCCGAGGGAAGGCCATGGTGCCAATGGCATTTCCACTTGGGCCAACTGCTGGACGAGACGAGAGGATGGGGGGCGCGGGAGCGTTGATGGAGGAGCGAGGCTGCGATCTGGCCCCCAATCGTTTCCCGGAGATTCAGCCTGGCCCGGCCGGCAGCCGGCAACCGTTGGCGGCTGGCCCCTGCAGAGGTGGGTCTGCAACTCGTGACTCCGAGGCTCCGAGTCCACCTGCCACCAGGGCAAATCTCTTGGATCCCTTGCATCGTACATATGGAGTAGTAATCTCTCGCATGTACGGGAGTAGGTAGGTAGGTACATACAGATTTATGTGATTCGACGCAAGTGTGTAGGTATTCAGCCGACTGGCCAAGGAAGACATTTGAACCAGACGAAGTTGGCCTATCTGCCGGACAACGTTTCGTCCAATCACACTGATACATACCTATGTACAACCTCTACGTACCCCGCAAGCCGAGGCCCCGAAGCTCGAACATGTGCATTGATGATTGTGCAACAAGACCTGCGCATGCAGATCACAACCTCAGGTCGTTCAATGCACCGTGCATTCACACGCAATGGGTTACACTGTTTACTCTATACACATCGCAGCCGAATGCCACGCCGCTGGCTGGCATCGTTCTGCACGTGCCATCTCAGGTTCCCCAGAGAAGCGACTCGGTCATCATGCCAACTTGCCAAGTCATGGCCCGCCATCGACATGCACCTTGATGCAAGCCATCACGATGGGACAATGCGCCAAACCGCGCGTGGCCTGGCGTCGAACTGGGAACCCCACCAAAGCGGCGCGCTCGGCACTGCATCGGGCCGCTGCCAAGTTGATTGATTAAAACCTGGGCCAGGCCCTCGTGTTTTTAGCAGAATCTGGTTTCAAAATCACATGCGATTGATTTCGAAATACATACCTCCCACGACGCTAGTCTCGCCTCCTGAGTTCTCCCTCGATCATCGTCTTGAGTATCTGAGACTGGCTTGATCACGCGAAGCCGGCGACCACGATTGAATAGCTTCTTGCTTGAAATTTGACTCTTGGGCTCTTCTGGCGCAGCTCCAGGGCGATATATATGATCATATATATCAGTCGCGACCAAGACCCATGATTTGACCTCACGACTTAATCTCACGGCATCGACTCACGACTTCAGCTCATCGCGCCGCGAATAAGCTCGCGACTTCAGCTCACGACTCAACCCCACGCTCTCCATCCGTCATGGATGGCGATGGACCCCCAATTCTGCGCCCCATCCCCCGGCGTCCCTTCCCTCTCTATCAAACCAACGCGACTCTCGAAGATGATTACACAAACAGCTCCGACACATCACCCGCGCCATGCCCCCCCTCCGGATTCGATCTCTCCAGCCCACACTTTCTAAATACCAATCTGAACCGCACCGATTCCACCCCCTCACTCACTCGGCCCACGTCGTTCCTGAACCTGACGTCTTCCACATTAATGGGCATCTACTCAGAAGCAGCCTCACGAACCCTAGACTCCCCTGGAGAATACGAGAGATCCGAAACACCGTGGGGCACCGGCGCACGCACTCCACGGCGGCGTCCCAGCATCGACGATGCCACATACGAGCTCATGTATCAACGCTCACACCCCGCAAAACCAATCACATACCTCGGGTCCTCTCGCCCAGCCGAAGACGCGGCTGCGTCACCGTCCTTAGCCGGGAATGCTTTGTCCCTCCTATTACGAGGAGTGCTGCTCTGCGTCCTGGGCTTAGGATACGGCGTGATCGTCACGCGACTACACAGCGAGCACAATCATCTACCGCGACTGCTGGACGATAGCAGCATCATGAAACCGGGCAGCGATTGGAGATATCTTGGCTTTTGGGGCGCCGGCGGGGTTGTGCTGGGTTCGCTGCTTCCCTGGTTTGATACTCTGTGGGCGACCGCGTTTGATGGAGGGTCTGAGAAAGCCGCGGAAGATGGTGCGAGGGACGCTGCGCCAGGTACGGACTGGGCGCTCGTTATGCGTGCTGTTGGTGCGTTTGTGGGTATTTTATTTGCTATTGTAAGTTTCTCCCAGTTGCGTGCTTATATTATAGGTAGATCTCTTTCGTGTTTGACTTTGTTGGGTCTTGCCGGCCAAGAACTTCATGGAGCTAACTTGCGCGCTCGTAGCGAAAACTGGCCTGGGCCTCTACGCTTCAGGTCTCCGCTGCTCTGGCACTGGTCAACCCTCTACTCTGGTGGCTTATCGATCGCAGCAAGCCGGGATTTGTCCTCTCGGCGGCAGTCGGTCTGACGGGCTCGGCGGTGCTTCTCAGCGTCAACGTCGACGTGAGGGGTGCGCCACATGTTCAGAATCCGTCGTCTGACTTGAAAGATGAACCGTTCGTTTTGCTAGGCTTGACAGGGCACGAGGCTGTCGAGACGGCCATGTACATTCTCAGCGTGCTCTTCTGTAGCTGTCTCTGCTTTGGTAATATTGGCCGCCGGTTGGCGTGGAATCAATGCCGTGGGAGATGGGGGGGAATTCGGTGACAAGGTTACCAATACCGCCCCAACCCGCATCACGTGCTTTGTATTGTGGCGTCACACCTGTTCCTTGACTTGTCCTCACCTGCTCTGGTATTTTAATGCATCGATCTTTAATTTGAACTTACTAATCTATCAACCTAATTATCTGTCGACTGTTTCCATTCCGTTCTTTTGGCTCGTCTTTTCCCATTAACCAAGAGTTATGGATTACCTACCTAGGTAGACTGTCGGTTCTATACATAGGTACATACACTTCAGGACTCTAGTCCGTGCGTTAGCCCGCTGCCCAACGGCGCAGCAGGCTGGTCAGTGGTTCGCGTACCAAGTTGAGGCCGTCATGAACAAGTCAATGGGTGTAAATGACAGCGTCACGAGTCACGTCCTCTCCCCCTATAGATGCGCAGGCTTCAGTGTTGGACAGGCCGCTCGGGCATGCAAGTGGTGATCCGATGACGAGAATGACGTCTAGCATCATGCTCGTACGGAGTGCCACTGCGGGGTCACAAGGCGTTCTGATTGGCAGCGCCGCAGTAGGTAGGTCGTCTGTTCAATGTTGTAGGTAGTATGTATGTACAGTCTTAGACAGAGTTGCGCATACCTATGTGCGCAAGTTGCAACAAATAATGTCTGCGCGTCAATGTATTCACTGCTATGTACTTCGGTCACGAGGAATACTCGGGCGGCTTCCAAAACTCGCGGCATCATGACTTTGTGGGGGAACAATGTTCTCCGGAGTCCGGAGCGCCGTCTACGCGTCTTGGCGTCTAATTGGCTATTTACCAGTCACGGCCCACGAGACTCGAGAGCGGCGCAAGTTGGCCCATAATAAATCCACCAAAAACCGTAGCGGGGAGGATCCACGCATCGCCACAATGCTGCATGGCCGCCCTTCTTGTCTTCTACGGGAGTACCTAAAGTTCTAACTTCTTGCCCTTTGCCCCGTTCAGAGCGTGGACCGTTCGAAATTGGTTGTGGCGGCGGAGGCTCCGTATTCTTGTTTGAGTCCCGCTGTGTCCGTTTATGCCCGGACGTCCGTTGTGGGTTGTTGGACCCTTTGCCGTTTTTACGCCCTTCTGCTGGATGCTGCGGGATGCATACATGTGAGCGTCACCGAAATCCAGGGGTCCCGATGGCGTACAATTCCCTGCCATCAACAATCGAAGTCTCTGCTCACGCGGCACACGCAACGAATGGGGGGTTCCCTATGTATGACGATGCCTTTTTTTTTTTCCGCCCTCGTCGCTCTGGTTTCGCCCGCCTTATTGCACCGCATGGCCGTCTGAACGCTTGACACTTGTGTATGATACGGAGTACCTAAAAGTGTACGGATATTATATCGACCATCGCGGTGGAACCCCAAGCGGCGTTTCATGCGCCTCTACCTACCTAGGTACTCTACATAGTTTCAACTTCCCCGTTGCCTCGATTTTTGAACATTCATTGTCCCAGCATTGCTTTGCCTGTCCCTACGTTGCACGAACTTCGCCGGCCGACCCATTGCCTTGCAAAAATCACTCATCATCCCATCTCTGGAACACGCATCACGCACTTACGCACGTAAGACACGCAACGCATACCCGCACTCACCGCATCCTACGTCATTACATCCTGCCGTCCGTCTTCCTTCCAGCCGGGGGGGGGGACTTCGTCCTGCAGTCCTCATTCGCATCTTTGGCAAAGCTTTCTGCGAAAAGGGACACGATTTTCTAGCCAGCCTTTATGCCATCAGAGCGAATGACGAGTCTGTACGGAGAGGATCGACGACACCTGTCGGATGAATCGCTGTCGGCGTGGGGGCCCCAGGACGATGATCAAGATATTCGCCATCTGCACGCTTTCGAAAGTGTCGATGACGACTACGACGACTTTCAAGACTTTGACTACGACTACGGCTACGACATGGACGACGTAGATATGAACAACGACAAAGATACAGAAGACGACTCGATGGTGCGCAATCGACCACTGGGCCTGCAACACATACGCCATGTCGTGCGCCTATTTCAATGCCGCCGCTGCCACAAACCGTTCAGGAATCCCGTCACTCTGCCCTGCGGCCAGAGTCTTTGCAAGAGCTGTATTCCAGAAACCCATGTCAGATCGAGCATCACGTATCCGTCTATGCCCGATCGGCTGCAGGGCTTCCGCTGCCCGTTCGACGAGTGCTCCAAAGTACACGCCTTGAGTGATTGCAGCCTCGATGTCGTCTTGAACAAGGTCAGCCTGGTCATGGAGCAGGAACTGGAGAGGGCGAGGCTCGCTGCATCTAAAAGCAGCGTGCAGACCGGCATGAAACTCCTGAATCCTTGGCAAGTCGCCGCCGTGCCATCCCTGCAGGATTCCGATGCCGACATGCGCCTCCTCCCGGGCGGACGGCTGATATCGACCTGGGATGTAGCCCGCGATGGTGGTCTTTCCATCGACACGGAAGTTGTCTACACGGACGGCCCCTCGTCCGAACTTGACGGGAGAAGCAGTATCGGATCAGACACCGATTCTCGTACCGCAGATCTCGGGTCCCTGGCCCGTTTCCAGACCCTCGCACGCCACGAGATGGACTGCCAAGTATGCTATGCCCTTTTCCACGACCCCTTCACCACAGGATGCGGCCATACCTTCTGCAGGCCATGTCTACATCGCACCCTGGACCATTCCCATCGCTGTCCGATTTGCCGTCGTACATTGGCCACAAACCCACTCCTCAACCCCCAGGCATGTCCCTCCAACGGAACCATTGTCCGCCTCACAGAAACCTGTTGGCCGCAGGAGAAACTCGCACGAGAAGAAGCTGCCGCCGCCGAAATCGCTGCCCGCCATCAAGATCTCGATATGCCGCTCTTTGTCTGCACGCTCGCCTTCCCCGCCATGCCCACCTTTCTGCACATCTTTGAGCCACGCTACCGGCTCATGATCCGTCGGGCCCTGGAAGGCAACAGGACCTTTGGGATGGTGCTCCCCAAGCGGCCTCGAGATGGCGACGACCAGCACTTCCACTCCTTTGGGACGCTACTGCGCATTATCGACGCGCAATTCTACCCCGATGGACGAAGCCTCGTCGAGACGGTTGGCCTGACGCGCTTTCGCGTGGTCAGACACGGTGAGCTGGATGGGTACACAGTAGCCAAGACAGAGAGAATCGATGATGTCTCGCTAGAGGAGGAGGAGGCTATCGAGGCGGCTGAGGCGACGGGACGAGCCCACGATCATGAGACTTTTACGACTCTGACGACAACGACATCCTCGACGTCGACATCGACGATAGCAACAGCGGTAACGTGCTGCGAAACACTAGAGCATGATCACGACCATGATCACGCAAATGCACCACTTGAAGGAACCGCCACCTCCGCCTCCACCAATTCACACGGCATGAACCCCTCACCACACCACCAGGACGCTTCGCAAATACCACCTCATCACACAGGCTCCGTCACCGCCTCCGAACTACACACAATGTCCACGCAAGCCCTCATGAGATTCGCCACCGAATTCGTCACCCGCATGCGCTCCAAGAGCGTGCCCTGGCTGACGGAACGCATGCTCGCCATCTACGGGGAGTGTCCGCACGATCCGGCCCTGTTCCCGTGGTGGCTCGCTAGCATGTTGCCGGTGCGGGATCTTGAAAAATACAGGCTTCTGGCTACGTCTAGTGTACGGGAGAGACTCAAGATTTGCTGCTTGTGGATTGTGGAGTGGGAGACTAAGAAATGGTGAGTGTGAGTATGGGTCATAACCCGTTGCGTCACTTGCGTGTATGCTGCGTGTTCTTCCAAGGCGTGGTTCGCCTTTGTTTCATCTTGTTTCGTATGCTTCTTTTGCATATTTGCATTTCTCTCATAAATGCATGATACAGCGCATCTCTTCTTCTACATATCTTGTCATGTATACACCGCATTGCGTCCAGGCTGTTTTGTTTCAACACATCTTGTTCTATACACACACACACACACACACACACACACACACACACTATCATCTTCTACATTGCTTCTTTTTATCATTGCACTGTCTTTGCACGTACATCTTATTCATACGGCACTACCTTGTGCATCTTCTCCTCATGGCAACATCTTCTTGTTCTACATTCTTTTGCTTTTTACTCAGCCTATGCGTCATGTATTCAAAACTTCAATTCTTCGTTCAGCCATCTCATCTCCCTTCATATTTCCGTGTTACGTGTTCCTGTCACCACAGCAACTTCACATCGCGATCTTGGAAGCAATGTACTGTAGTTAGGATCAAAAGTCCCCAGGGCTAATCTAGTTGAACCCCCTTCATCAGGTCCCTACACCACTGCGTCATCCTCTGATTGGAGAGGCGAGTCGGTTCAGCCCTGCAAGATTAACTCAGACTTGCTTTTTATGGCTCTACATACACATGTATGGAAGCTCTTTTTCTTTCTTTTTAGAAATTTACGTTCATCATGGCGGGTATTGCTTTTCTATATCTTGATTGCGTAAGATTGCTATTCAATGAAACAATTCATCGTGCCCAAGTTGCACATCCTAGTTTCCCTTGGGCCTTTCCTACTCCTTCCACCATGTTTTGCACACACCCGTATCGTGATTGAAAGACAGCAACAACTTGCACAATCTACTCGCGAGACAGCACCAGCCAGACAGCAGGCAGACCATCATCACTTCACCAACTCGTCGCATCAACTTGACCCTTTGTAGACGCTGCCATGGTAGGATCCCCCCACGATGGTCCCGGAGTACTATCGTACCACCCACCCGGCATGACATTATTCGTCCCGTCCAACGGTCCGTCCTGCTTCGCGGTCTGACCATCCGTGCTCCATGGGGCTCCGTTTCCACTGCTTGCATGCCCACCGTACGGACTACCCCTCCTTCCCTGGTCAAAGGACGATGCATGCTGATCTCCACGGTAAGCTGACCACGTCGTGTTTCGATTCTGATCCGCAGTGGTGTCCTTGTTCCATCTCGCATCTGCGTCTTCAGTTCCCTGCTCCTGGCCCTTTGCGCTCGAACTGCTCGCTAGTTGATCATCCCTTTGCTTCTGCAGCCGTTTTGTCTCCTCTGCATGGGACATGCGGGGCTGTTTGGACTTTTTGTCGCTTTTCATCTGGGACGACAGAGGGCTGTTGCCGCTTGAGCCATCCGGACGACTGTTCCCCATGTTGGCGAAGGCGGACCGTCTTTGGGGATAGTACGGGTTCGTATTCTCCTTGGGGGCGGGCGGGAAGACGTTGTTGCCGCCTGCCAGGTCTCCTCCGTCTTTGCCTAATAACGACGCGAGCCTGCTGAATGCGCCTTTGTTCGACTTGAATGGGAGGGGGTTGGGGTCTGTGGCCGGCTGAGGAGGTTCAGCGGGCTGTGGGACGTAGGCGCCTGGGTATCCTGCGGCTGTGTAGCCTTGCCGGGGCGCATGGTAGAAGTTCCAGGGGGGCATCTGATCAGCCTGCGTGATGGGGACTTGCCCGACATTGTTAAGGCCGAGACCTTGTCCGTACCCGTAGTAGTAGGGATTCTGGGAGGGGTGAGGCATGCCCATCGGAATTGGATGGTGAGAACGGTCTTGCATCGCATATAGAGGCTGTCCGTAATGGCCGTACATGGGTGCATAGTGAGTTCTCGCAAAGTTGTTTTCACAATCGTATTGTGCATTTTGCGGAAGGCCCCCAGGCGTTCCGAAGGGGTTTGGTGGATAAGGGAAAGGGAATCCAGCGGGATAGTTGCCGGGCTTCCTGTCGCCGTCAGTGGTGGCCTTTTGTGCATCGGCCGGTTCATCTGGGGCAGTTTCCGTCTTATCTTTCTCATCGGCAGGTTTGTCAGGGGCCTGCGTGGGCTCTTTTTCACCTTGCTCCGCATCGCTGGGCTTTTCTGCCTCGGCCGCTTCCGACGTCTTCTTTTCAGCCTCTGCCGGTGCGGCCTTCTTGCTCTTCTTGCCCTTGCTCTGCTTCTCTGGCGCAGGCTCGTCGCTCACGGCGCTTGACTCATCTCCAGTGTCTGTGGCAGACTCCGCGTCCGTCGTAGATTCGGCGTCCGTCGTAGATTCGGCGTCCGTCGTAGATTCGGCGTCCGCGGTAGATTCTGCATCCGTCGTAGGTTCCGTGTCTGTGGCCGAGCTTTCCACGTCGTTTCCCTTCTTCTTGTCCTTACTACCCTTCTTGTTCTTGCCAGACTTGCTGGCCTTTTTGGGCTCATCTGTGTCCGAACTAGACGCTTTTCGCTGTTTGCTGCGTTTCTTGACCAGTACCTTCTTCTTGATTCCCTGCTTGTGCTTTTGCTTCTTTTTATGCACTTGGCAGTGACAGACCCAGACTCTACATGGACAGACTGACCCTTGCTCGGAGCCTTCTCCGCTGTCGGAGGCCTTGCTGGAGTCGCTCGACTCAGCCGAAGAAGCTTGTGTGTCTGAGCTCTCTTTCGTCCCTTCTTCCTCAGGTGAAGGTGTGGATGAAGTCGTTTTCTTCATGGCCGACTTTATGGGCCCATTGTCGAAGCGGACCTTTTTCGCAGAAGTTTCAGTCGCGGGGTCGGTCTTTGACCTGCTAGATCGGGAACACGACACTTTGACTGTGTCTTCCTCCGTTTCGTTGTCGGTCGTCACCTCGACTTTCAATATCCTCCGGCGTCTAGAGGGCTTGAGCTTAGACTTTTTCGGAATGGGCCCGAGAGCACTAGAGATGGTGGCCCCTACCACCCATTCGCAGAAGCGGATGCTACTAGAGTCCTTTCTTCGTGCCATTGTTCTTTGTCTGTGTGTTGTTATTCCCGCCGAATCCGGTGTTGTTATCTTTGAGATGCTGGTATCATGAGAAGACACATCAGAAGGAAGTGATTTGAGCGGTCGACCACAAGTTAAGAACAAAGAGTGATTTCATCATGCGGCTGTGAAGAATTGAGTTATTTGTCAACTCGTGTTGCAGCTGTGAATCCCGGCCAGCTGGAAATGCTGGAAGCTGTGAACCTGTGAGCCATGTCAGTGCCGGACAGCTGGCGGCGCTGCACTCTTGAGACGCCATCAAAGAAAGGTGAGACGATGCAGTCTTTCGCGCTGGTGGCTAGTGGGCAAGATATCCCAAGTTCAAGAGTTCCCATACTCAAAATCTCGTGGATGTCGATCATAGCCTGGACGCAAGCTCGGAACGGGTGCCACCAAATACTCCTCTCTCTGCACCTGACCTCCAACATAATCTAACAACTTTGCGGCCTCATCGTAGCCACATTACGTGGAAAGATGGGATATCGCTTTCAGGTTGTCTATGCATGAAGATGGACTCATTCGTCGCGACGACATCGATAAGATTTCCCTGCGACAGACCCGCTTGAGTGTTCAACTCGACTGCTGTTTCCTCTTGACATTTTGTATCTTTTGAGATACCGCCTTGACTTGTCCATGACTCGGTTTACAGTTACCCACACCTCGAACAGATCGTTCAGAGCACCAATATTCAGCCGAATCTGCTGGCGAAGATCATCATCATGCGGCATGAGACAGAGGGCCCGTCTACTGAGATGAACAATCGACAATAGCGTAGTGGCGCACGTGAAGAGATGTGTGCGTTTAATCGAGATGATGGTGTTTGCAGATTCTATGGTGCATTGAACAACTTCCCAGGGGCCAGGCGGTGTTGGCTGGTGTGTCGTACAGGAATTGATATCGTTGGTCGACGAGCTATCAAGTTGTGAATGAGGCTAATGTAGCATGACTGACGTGACCTGGTTCATCATGTGAGCCTGAATCATCACGTCCACCTGCCACCTTTCCGTTTGCGTTTTTTTGCATGGGGGTAGGTGAAGGCGCCGAGTGGTAAGGAGAGCTTCGATTTTGGCCAGGTTTTCTTCCTCCAAGTCAAGCATGGGGGATGTCCTCATGAGTCTCTTCAGGTTACGTGTACAAGGAACTCGATATACAAAGGAAGACATTTCTCTGTCGGAACCAGAGAAGTCTTGGTCCTCCAGTTCTTCGAAGTGAAGGGGGATAGGAATTCGCTTCATGGAGGATGGATGTAGAACAATGACAAAGGAGAAAAGGAAAACAAACGCAAAGTCAGCTTCGCCCGTCTCATCCCTTTTACATCTGTCAAATACTGCTCTTCTTCACAAGGAAACGCAGCGCCATATTGGCTGTCATTGGTCAAAGAGATGAAAGGCAGTCATCCGAGAAAGCATTGCATTGTGACTTGCTTTGATCTGAAATCTTCCCGGATTAACCAAAACTGAACATGTTGATTATTCAGCATGTCATTCCCACTTCAGTCGCTGGCTTAGCCTCACTCGGCCTCGAGGTTTACAGACACCAGGAATCGCACCTTTTTCGTCTGTGTTATTGTGCAAAATAATGGAGACCATTGTCTGTCCTTAATATCGTCAACAACCTTTCTGATAGGCTGCTGCTGAAAGTCCCTCAGACATTCAGTTGCTCATCGCCGCCCTGGGATATGAAGAATGCATGCAGATACCTCAACTCTGCGGTTGCGCATGGAGCAAGACCGCCGTTTCAACTGGAGAGATTCATCCGGGTTGCTAGACTTTCAGTCAAGAAGCGTGGTAGCATACTCGAATCCAACATCTTCAGTCTGCATCGCCAGACGATGCTTGACGTGATGGTGCAGATTAGACGCCATTTTGACGAATTTCACCAGTCACCAACGCGACAGAACATCCCCAGTCAGTGCATGACGGTTGGATTTACTGGACGCACCAGACAAGAACGCGAACCAGGCCAAGCTACCGATCTCGAAGAAAAAAAAACAAGATTTCGTCAAAAGCGCCATGAAAAGCTTGAGAGATAAGTCGCAGGATACTTCAAGATTTTGACATCGAACACAGACATTTGGGGCCGATTTTCGACTTACCCGACGATGACTTGTCGGACCCTGATATACATTCTGTCTCTCAACGAGCTACTCCGTCACCTGTGACAAAGAAGTCGGGAAATCGCGCGTTACGGAGCAAGTGCAAATAGTCTGGGGCGCTGATAAACTTCGTATTGCATCTCCATGCCGTGAACTGGCTACACAAGAGCCTTCGAATCACAACATGCTATTTTTTCGAGCTAGACACAAGAAGGTCGAGTTCCGCTGCGTGTCCGGAGGAGATCACTGATGTGCCAGGTTAAGACGCCCAACAAGACTTCTACCGTCATCCGAATGCGCAGGGTAACGGAGGGGACGACAGACAGCGCTTCAAGAAAAAATTTGATCTGTACAACCTCGGCGATATTGATCGAGCTGGCGCATTGGATGACCGTGGACAAGGTAGTCGGATCGGCAAGAGACGCCGGCGTAACGAGCCGAAGACGACATTGTGAGATATTCGAGACAGGTCCTCGATGTGGACGCAATGGACCATTGACGCCCACATAGGGGAGAAGTATGTATGAGGCCGCTGTGGCCTGTCTCGCCTCGCTCGAGTCTCGAGATACAGGCTGGGAAGGACTCGACGACGGACGAGGTCGCTCAGCAGTCGTCGGTAAGGTTCTACGACAATATGTAGTAGGTATTACGGTCTAGCCAAGCGGTACATGGTGACACTGAGAGTGCTCGGGCTTTTGATGGGAAGAGAAAGAGGAATTTGGACAATGCACGATAATGCCGGTGTGCCGAGATCCGGGCAAGGTCCACATGCGCTTACGCGCGTCGCGTGGTGGCTGGGATTCGGGAAGACAATTTCAAGCCAGTGAGATCATAGATGTCCTGCATTTCGAAAGTACCCCACTGTACCCAGACACCTGATCATCGGCCGGCCAATTGACGTCACGGCTGCCATCTCTCCGTCGTTCGGGCTGAGGATTGAGGATTGCAGAAATCGCCGACGCGGCTATTTACACGGCTGATTACGAATTTGCAGCGGTTCTATCTTCTAGAGGCTAGGAGTAAGAAGTGCCTAACTTGGAGCTGCGCGCAAGCTGACGGCATATAATATGAATCAATCCATCGCGTCCACTTGTCTCCTCTAACCCGTCCGTCCAGATTCTACAGACTACCAGCATCCTACTTATACTCCATTTTCCTGCTTAATCACTCGTTGCCATTCCATACTGTATCTACATATTCACAGATATGCCTGCCAGTGAGCGACAGATGATCCGCGAGCCCGCACCAGTTGCAGCCGTGTTGCCTGAATCTCGGGTCAGCGCCGAGCAGCCTGTATGCCTTCTTCTTTATGCGCTCCCCTCCCCGTGGGCCGTGAGCCTCACAGGGTTCCATGAGCCTGGACGCTGCTACAACGGAAACCCCATGCTGTGGCCACCATGACGTCTCTTTTCTAACAAGTCGGCTTTGCAGCGCCCTCTTGAGCCGATGTCGGTTGACTCGATGCGTTTGCGAGGAGGAGGCGAAGGCGAGGTACGTGCCTGACCGATGCGACCCTTGAAGCCCGGCTTCGTGTTGGACAGTACATGGCCCGTGTAGTTGCTGTGGCTGTTCTGTTAATCAACTATATTCCACCATTTTCTCGTGGCTTCAATGTGTGCATTTGTACTGACGCTTGGTTTACAACTTACCCGTTAGGCCGTCTGCTGTGGTGTTTGCGCCGGCCTCTGCTGCTTCGAGTGCTGTGAATGCTGCTGTTAGATCCGTGGCTTGATGTCCGTCGAGAGAAGGAAATTGTCGAGGGATATGACCAGGTATCGATGTAGCGAGGCATCTTGGGTTGAAGAATGATGATCATGGCAGGGCGTTCTAATAGATATTTCCTCTTTTTTTTCTCTTTTTTTGCGCAGTATATTATCATTGGCTCTAGACATATTCATCGTTGTAAACATCACAAAACGTGGCGAATATTTGACTTTTTGAGAGGAATGCGCACTGGTGAATACAGGTGTGTGTTGTGCATTAATGAATGCGCTGGCGAGCGGCCCAGGCCGGCGCGGCTTTTGATGCTACATGCGGGTGGTGCATCTAGAACGCCACAAATTACAATCAGGACTACCATAGCCTTTATCACTTCCAATAGGCGTGTCGTATGACGCAAGTTGTATGAGGCAACTTTGTCGTTTTGTCAGTCTTGGTAAATTTCGCGAGATAATTTTGGACAGTTGACAACTTAATTCAGAACGCGGACAGCTGAGTTGGGAATTTCCCAAACTGCCTCAAACGACTTATCGGCGAATTGAGTAGCCAAACCTTTAACCAGGGTCACATCAAGTGGGTTGCAAAGGCTGAGTAATGATTGGCAGTAACTTGTTCCGTTGGATGTTGACAAATCATCTATCCAAAAACAAATTTCGATGTCACGACTGGTATAAAATAACACCCCTCATAAGAAAGTTCCTCACATGAACAGGCTAACAGCAAATTCCAAGCGATAAAAGCCCAGCCCTGATCCCGACTCCCAAGTCCGGTTGAAGGCTCTGAAACTCTGCCAGACCTCAAGTATAGACATCGCTGGGGTCGCCCTTAGTTTGACGACCGACTTGGTCGGCATATTGCCCTTTGTAGTTCCCTGGTGAACTATACTTGCAGACGACGTAATAACCGAGGGCCTTGCCTATACCGCCTATTGTACCACAATCTTTCCAGGCACATCCGACAGTTTTCGAGTTTTTCCAGACAACTTGAGTAAAATGGCCAGTGGCTTCAGAGAATTTTGGTTGGCTGTAGTTGTATTGCGTGCGCTCACTCCCCCACATGTTGACAAACTCGCCCCAATACTTGAACTTGGTCCTGTAGGCAAGATCTTCACCGCCGCTCTACTCAGTCAATTAGAATCTGTTCGTAAATGACTGAAAGTTTCTACTTGCCCAAACTTACATCGTGTGCGAAGATGCACGTATTTGCCCAGGTTTGAGACAATTGAGCAAGTGTATTGTCCCAAGTCAACGGGTTCGCGCCATGTTGACTGCGAAAATAATTGTGTGACGCCAGCATCTCGGATTGGAAGTCTTTGGTCGCTCTGGCAGTTGGTGAGGCACTAGTTACGGCCAACAAGGTGATAATTGCTGAAAAGATGGAGAATCTCATGATGTCGTTTAGAGGAGGATGCCACGTAAATGGTTGACGAGATGTGGAGTGAGAAGCCTGTGATGATTACCGAGTTGTTTGTAGCTGCATTGTTACAACTTACACTTTCAGGGTAAACATCTTCACTTTTATAGTGAGCCAGCGCATCTCAGTTTCTTTCTAGACACCGAGACGAAAGATACAATCGCGGATATTGAACTACGCCATTTGTGCCGAAATATGGCAACATCTTCCCGAACGGTTGTACTTTCAATAATTGAAGCCTAGAAAGGAAAATATTTCGATATATTGCAGCTAACGCTCTAGATAGAACGGATAGGAATACTTCCGTGCATATTGTCGAGGAGTACCTATCGGCTGGGAGGGTACGCATCGACGAACATCTGCTGGAAAAAGAGAGCGGCGAGCGCTCATCATAGCGCTGCAAGTGTTTAGTAGTTTCGTTCTGTTTGCATGGAGCGATGTATGAACCATTGATCAAAGCCTAGAGCCAAACGTTTGCATCGCAGCAAAACGTGACCTAAACAAACGACACGGCTCATTCCCCAAGCAGAATCTCCATCTACAAGGACATTCCAAATTTTGATCCCGGTTTTTCGGTCTTTGACCCGCCTGTTCCAGATCGCTCCGCACACCCACCCACCGGCCACCACAACTTCGTGGGCACTGGGCAGCAATTAATTTAAAGTACACTAGCTAGGCTGGCCTGAGGTTGCCCAGTTCTAGAACCTCTACATGATGACTCATAGGGGAAAAACCCTAGGACAGGGA
>SRPX01000442.1:0-21516 GCA_018360215.1 Claviceps spartinae
TGAAAAAAAAAAAAAAAAAAAAAAAAAAAAAAAAGAAAAAAAAAAGAAAAAAAAAAAAAAAGGTCTTGGGGTTGATTTGCACGACACTGTTTGCAGGTGAATTGTTCAGCTTCTACTGCTTCATTTTACTCACTCCCTCCCTGCCTTGGCGGCTCATTCGGTCTTCTGTTACTATCAAGGCAATGCGTGGGAAGGAGATCAATGAAAATGTGTGAGAGACTCGAAGCCATCATCACAAAAGCCTCTGCGGCATGTACATGAGAACTTGGACGAGGCTACAAGTCGATCATGATAGGGGACCTTGTGTCAATAAACAATCTTGTACTTCCATACACAAACTGAAGCCCCTCATCACCACAATTGGAGAACAAAACTTTTACCCTTCTCTCAACGCAGTCAACACCCGCCCAACCAAAATAGATCCTCACTTAACCCCAGAAAAGCTTCTTCATATCCGCACTAGCCTTATTCCAGCAAAGCTTCAATCTCGTCCCGCAAATCAACGAGATACTTTCCCAGACTCTCTTCCTTGGTCTTGACCGCTCGGTACGAAACGTCCACGACATCCGAGAACATGGACTTGCCATTCACCGCGCAATCCTCCAAAGCCACTCCCCCCCCCGTGCTGTTCTTCTGGCCATGCCCATTCGCCAGAGCAGGATCCAGCGAAGACGTGGCCGCGCGGAGACGAACCAGAAACTCCTCAGCCAGCTGGATCGTGAGAGACATTTGCAGAGATGGGGACGGGTCCACGGCAAACGAGCCAATCTGCACCTCGGGTAGTCTCCAGAAGCGAAACGCTTCTTCGGCGTCTGCTTGCAGGAGTTCTGTGCGCACGAGGCTAAACACCTTCTTGAACATGTCAAGAAGGCGCACGTAGATCGACAGGACAAACATGGAGTTTCCCGGATCGGAACTATCCATGCGCGGTGTCACGGAGTCCTTTTCGCCGCAGATGCGATCTAGCACGTCGGCGACTCGGCGTGTGAGCTTGAACATCTCGTCAATGGGGAAACCTTGAATTGGATATCCCTCATCGCCTGCGCCGTCATACATCTGTATGTTGCATCGCGCTGTTGCCAACTGGGGCAAGACAGACGCCAGGTCCAGAAGACGAGAGTTGATTTCGTTTAGTTGCGACATCCAGTGAATATCGGACGAGGTCCCTTTGCTTGGAATGGCGTTGGATGAGCCACGCAGTGCAATCTTGTTGGGCTTGTTGCGCAGCTGTGATCGACGCCGCTTATCCACGTGGTCACTGCGGCTCGAATCGGCGTTTCGCAGGCCTGCAATTGGAATTTCCGTGGGAAACGGGCTTCTTTCTAAAGAGGATACCGCCGGTAGAGTTGGCTGCGGCGTAGGATGGAATGCTTCGGCCGTTGGGTTCAGGGACTGCTCCCAGTGTTCAGGAAACGACACGGATTGGTAGGCTTCCACCACTGTGCTAGTGACAGCTCCTTGCTGTTGTTGTGCTAGTGGCCCGTGAGATGAGGGGGTGAAGTAACCCAAATGTCCAAGGCGAGCAAAGTCGAATTCTGCAGTGTCCAGAGATGTTTCCACTAAGCTCACACACGAGTCGTTCAATCTAGTCTGCTCTGCTGGAGCAAGGATCGGAAGAGCTTTGGAAAGTACCATGTCAGAACTCAGGCCCAATCATCAAATGCAGAGTCTTAGACATAGAAATGGTATTCGATGCACATACCTTGTTGTTCAAGAACAGTATTTCGCTCGTTAGAGGTTCTTCGCCGTTTCGGTGAGCGCCGGCCGATGGAGGGTTGACTTCCCACCACAGGGTTCTGAACTGGGCGTGCCTGAGACTGTGCCTGGGGCTGCGAGTGATGTATTTGCTGCTGTAGTTGTTGTTCCTGTTGATGTTGATGTTGGTGTTGGTGTTGGTGTTGATGTTGATGTTGTGGGTGTTGGTGTTGGTGTTGGTGCTGGTGCTGGTGCTGGTGTTGGTGTTGATGTAGCTGCTGCTGCTGTTGCTGCTGTTGTTGTAGCGGTTGTTGCTGATGCTGATGCTGATGCTGATGCTGATGCTGATGCTGAGTGGAATGGTGTTGGGGATGATGATGGAATAGTTGAAGATGACTGTGCTGTTCTTCTTGCTGATGCCGTTGCTGCTTCTTATACCGAAGTGACGGACTAGACTTGCACTCGGTCTGAAGCCTTATACACCGCTCACAAGCCTCTTCACCGACCCGCTTACAGCTCAACTTTTGGGAGTGGCAACGGTCGCAAGCTTTTCGAATGATACTATCGGCCATGGTAAAAGCAATAGTCTCGGGGTAAGCAGAGTTTGGCGAAAGACATGTGGAAGGATTTAAGAAGATGCCGCCGAATTGCGACTCCCACCATCGGCGTGCGCCACCCAATTTTGTCTCCACGTTCGTCATGGTGACAATTGAGACAAATTGGCGAGATGGTTAGTTACCGAATGGAGGTTTCGAGAACTGCAGACAGCCGAGGCCCCTTGAGCAGTGCCGAGCTCCTGAACCACTGTTTTGTAATGGCGAGTGCGAATATACGAGTTTGAGTGTATAGCAAAGTCGATCGACGAATGAGCGGACTCAAAACCCTATGTTCTGGATGCAACTGGTACAATGTAGTGGCGAACGCTACTTTTTTGTTCGACAGATGTGTTTGTTCTTTGCGTCGTGCCTCATCTGAGAGGAGTATGGGACCCAAGGGGTGCGGAGCGCAGAGTTCTAAGCCAGCGCGTCGGCTCAAAACAGTGAATGTAAGCCAATCCTTCAGGAAAAGTCGTATTGCCCGTCATACGAGGTATGAGGTTCTTGATATCCGAGTTCGACATCCCAAAAGATACCGAGAGTGTGGTTCGGATGTTGCACTGGACCCCCAACAACAGATCCGAGAAATAGCAGAGTGCAACGTCCGGCAGAGAACAAGACCTTTAGATCGGCTGAAGCATAATAACCATGGGAGTTTCGTGCCGACGACGTTGCACCCCGAACGGCATCATGCTGACCATCAACTCGGATTAGGTTATAGCCCTCCACCTCCCCACTTGCCGCTTGCGTGCATCAAGGCAGATTGATGGATAAGATTGGGATTCTCGACTGAAGTTCCTTTGACTTGCGAGAAGGACATCTTAAAGTGGCGTTCTTTCGAGACTTTTAGACGTGGCAACTGGAATAGCGATCGTCGCTGAGCGGTCCTCGTACTACCTCCGACGGTTGTCCATTCTGAACGATCTTGAGTGATGAATCTTCTTACTCGGCAAGGTGTTGCACGGTACTATTGCCATTCCAGACGCACTTGACTAGAATGCGCCGTTTGGCCAGCATATACTGAGCAATATGCGTCGTCGGACCCTTCAAGACGCTGTCAGACGGATCCTACACGCCAAATGATGGCACACCAGAAAACATGGCGTTTCTTACGAGTCTCTTTCTTGGCGGTAAACCTTTTCAACGGAAAATCAGGCCAGAATTTTGCTCTCGATCCAAACGTTCAAAGAACTTGAGCGACATCACAAACAGAGGACCGTCCAGTTTGGTGTCAATCATCAACTCGGAACACTGCGGATAATCATCCCACAGCTTGCAGTCCTGGTAAATCTGTCCCGAGTGCTGAATCAACAGGCGAGCGGCGTCCGCTCAAAGTCGGCACCCAGACCGGATAGATTCGAAGCGGTGAAGATGTCGATAACCGGATGCTGTGTTACAACAGAACCAAAACGAGTCATGTTTAATGCGGCCGTCGCTGAATTTGTCTGTGACACTGTGGTCCAATTTCTTGTTTCATCCTGGGAGTCGAATGTACTTCTTTTTGACGCGCTTCGTCGTCAATAGTGATCACTTGGCACCTTGTCATGGCTTCGACAACTTGATACATATGTCGCCATGCCTGTCACTGGTCAGACTTGGCTGCGCTGCATTGGACAAATCTAGGTGTGGTGGTCCCGCGAGTTTCGGCAAGTCTAAAAAGCGGGGTCTGGGGGATAAGCCGCGTACCTCTGTACCTCCTAGGTATGTATGTACATAGGTAGGTACCTAGGTACCTAGCGCCCGCTGTAGGCGCGTACACAAAACCGTCGGAAAGGAGGGACAAGTTGGCTGGCTGTCCAAGTTGCGTCTCACATTGGCCTTCAAATCGGGCCACCGGGCCGTAGAACCTCTTCGTTTCAAGCCGGTTGTCGATACGAAGGCCAATTCGGGCTGGAGCCGGCCACTAGCGGCCGCATCTTCGCGAGCCGAGGACTGTCCACCGTACATGACTCTTCCGGGCTTTTATTCCGCATCTAAGCGATGCACCATCTAGACCCTGGGGAGGATGGCGATGCAGGCTGCCAAGCCCCTGGCTCGCGATACTGCGACCGACCAAACTGACGCCCCTAACGGCAGGCAGGTGAGTCATGGCGAACTTATCTTCCGCGATCCAAGATTTTTGACATGCATACTCGGTAGTCACTTGGCAGTGGATCTTCCGGTTTGCATATTGGAACGTTCCGTTGTCCGATTGTGACCTCAGCAAACACCGCCGGGACGGGCCGGCGCATAGATATGCGCTTGGGTACATAGCTAACTATCTCCAGTTCAGTTCATACTATGTAGGGAGAAGGCGGTCTTGTTTCAGTGAGGCTGACGTCGGCAAGATGCGTTAGATCGGACGGCCGGGAGAGATGGGCGGTAGATTGCTGATCATGCAGGGGAAGTCGATTTGAGCTCGCTCGAATGCATGCGTCCCTATCGAGTACATACCCGAAAGATGGCCTCACTGTAGACAATGGGCGCCATCTTGCTAACAGATGTACGGGTACATGGAAATATATGACTTGGTCTGTCTTTGTACTTCAAAAAAGGCGTCTACGGATGATGTCTGGGTTTTTTTTCCTTTGCAGCTCGTCACGATAGAGCCAAGTTTTTTGAAGCGCAGCTTCCGTGGAGAGCGAGAGCTTCATGGTACTGTATCCTTTTTGCCAGCATAATCAGAGTCAATTTCTTTGTGTCATCAGTGCGAAATTTGTCCTTGGACAGGTGTTTCGTTGCGATTAGCAGCCACGACGATTGGCTTGTAAGTTGTAAGTTGTTCGCTTCATCGTTTGCAGCGGTTGCGCTTTTGTCTCGCCATCGGATAACATATGGCCATTTCCTTGACCGTGGGGCAATACTTTACACATATCGGCAGCTTTCAGCAAGACGCTGTGGGTCAGGAGTGCAGAGATGGCGTAGTCTTGATGAAACAGCGAATGTAGGTTCGGTATCTCGATCAGCGCTGGACCTTGGGTCCTAAACTTGGCTGTTATACTCCCGTTCCATACCTTGTGATTCAATAATTGATGCTGGAATTGTCGGTTATGTCTTCTTCAGCACTAAATGTCTCACATTAGCATTCTACCAAGCTTTTGCACACATAAAGCAATGACCGTATGTGGTAAGGCACCGGATTGCAGACGAAGATAGACGACGACAAATTATTTGTTCGACGAATATATGTCGAAGAAGCGTGACTGAAGAGGCAAAGACAATAGGCGGTAAGGGAAGAGGAAACGAGAAGAGAGTTTACTGCCTTCCGGTGTCGACTTGTTCATCTAAGCTTCCAGGCGCTCCACCGGCGCCAGTACCTCTCACAGCTGCTGGTAGCGTTTAAGAACTGCTCACGGCTGTTGACAATCATTATACCCGAGTTTTGTCTCCTCATGCGCTCTGATCTTTCCTACACAAATCTGTAACTTGTCGTCATTGAGATAATGGTTCGCTAAAGTAAGACGTTCCTTCTAGCCTGACGTCTCTTGTCCACTGATTCGCCCCAAGACCACTCACCGCAGTCCGCAACACCTAGACTCTGCCGCACAATTTATACGCACCTAAGAAACCAGTACAACGTCTAAAGAAAGTGCTGACTGCCATTTGAGACCTGACCACCTCCCGTGGGAGCCGACATAATCCGTTTCACCGGAATCCTTGCAGTTCCTGATTGGCCGGAAAAGGAAGCCAAACGAGAGCACAGAGTAGATGGCTTCAATGCCCCGGTAAAAATCGTGTGGAGATGCGTCTATAATAAGTTGATGAAGCGCAGTCAAGATAGTGATCCCAAGGGTGAAGTCGGAGAGTCTTTCTCCGACTCCCCAGATGGCAGACAGTGGACGAATTGTATAGCTACAAATGAAAGAAGGCCACTGAGTCCGTCTCATGACACGATCGCCGTGTAACCTGAAGGTCTGCTTCGCAGTTG
Source organism: Claviceps spartinae (assembly GCA_018360215.1). Classification (NCBI taxonomy): domain Eukaryota; kingdom Fungi; phylum Ascomycota; class Sordariomycetes; order Hypocreales; family Clavicipitaceae; genus Claviceps; species Claviceps spartinae. Next base: position 6,199 of record SRPX01000442.1, read on the forward strand.
GCCCTTGTAGAATGTATAACGGCGGAGTCTCATCTCAGTGTCTTGATCATGCACGTCGCCCGTGACGATGTCTAGTGCAGTCTCTCAATCTGCCCAAAGATCCCAAATTAGTGGCCACATATCTGAGGGTGAATAAATTGCAGAGGACTTACAGGTCAGGAGGGTGTTTAACCCGCTCGGGCGATTGAATGAACATTCGCGTAGTATATTGGGCTATACGTCCTCTTTACAACTAAACCGTGCGATTAGCATGTTCCCAGCACTTTCACAGGTTTTGTTCACGTCAGATCAATACTCAGCCATGAGACTTTGTACAAACCAATCTGTATGTCTTCATTCTCCCGACAGTGCCCAATCCCGTCACGGCGACACTACCATATGTGCTAGGTCTTGCTAATTGTGGAAAATCAATATCCGGAAACATCATCAATCAAGGCTGCCGGTTCGTGCAACTAGTGCAGAGTCAGACTGACGGGATTGTGCCAAGCTCATTGAATCTTCCGACGAACGGTATAGCCTTATCTAGTACGACCATGAGGACGATGTAATCGAGAGCTTCGGTAGAGATTCCGCGACTGAGCGCTCGTGCGATGCCAAGCGCAGCTAGTCACATGCATTTGAAACTTCTGGCCGGGAAATCGATGCTGGTACCGTATCTCTGGACCGGCTATCAATGTCGCAGTGTGTGCCAAAAAGCAAATGGCTATCAGCCGTACGCTGGTGCACCAAGTTTGCGCAATGCCTCGAAATCTCTGCTAGGTTATTTTGAGGGTCTCCATTCGCTCATCAGTAGCAGCTCAATCACCAGCCACAACGGGTGCGCGCAAAAACTTTGTAGTATTCACATATATTAAAACAAACATCAGTGGCAGTCCACAGACGTACAACGCCCTTACTTTTCAAATCGCTTTGACACAGTGCCCCAGTTAATGACGTCCCAGATTGCACTAAAGTACTCTACCTTGCGGTTCTGGTATTGCAGGTAGTATGCGTGCTCCCAAGCATCAATACCCAGCAAAGGCTCTAGGTTGCCCATAACAGGATCCTGATTGGCCCGAGTCACTACACCCAAAGTACCAGAAGTCTTGTCCTTGACCAGCCATGCCCAGCCGGAGCCCTGGATGCCGGCAAGCGCAGCATTGGTCTGCTTCTTCAGGTTATCGAACGATCCGAAGTCTTTCTTGATGGCGGCCTATAGGTTGCGCGTTAGCGGCCGCAAAAACCTTTGGTCGATACCTTTTGAAAATGTGCCCGTGGAGTTTGCGGAAGCGAATTCATACCAGGAGCTTGCCTTCGGGCTCACCACCGCCACCCTTGCCGTTCGGTGCAAGATTCTCCCAGAAGAGCGAGTGGTTGATGTGGCCACCACCATGGAAGTTGAGCAAGGGAGCCTGCGCGGCCGCGGCTTTGGTGTCGTTCTTCGCCTGTGCGTCGCCTAGAGCCTCGATGGCGGCGTTGTAGCTGTTCACGTATGTCTGGTGGTGTTTGGCGTGGTGGAGTTCCATGATCTGGCCTGAGATTTGGGGCTCGAGAGCAGCGTAGTCATCTACACTTGCGGATACGTCATGATCGCGACGTGGGATGTCAGTAAGTAGGGCAATTGGTATCTTGGGAGTCGGTACGGTGCGTTTCGCGCGTTTAAATCAAGAGGGGATGGAGTTTCGGATATCGCTCACAGGGAAGGTCAGGCAGCGTAGCTTTGCCGCGGACGAAGCTGGTGCTGGCCATGGAGGCCATGGGCTTAGCGGCACGAAGGCCAGCACGGACCACGGTCGTGGTACGAAGGATAGCAGACGACATGATGAAAATTGAGTATGCGATGTCTTGTTGGAGATGGCAACTTTATCGGGAGGAGGAAAGCCGGAGCCGAAGGTAAGGGTCTCCAGCTCGACGGAGCTCTTCGAGCTTTCTACGGAGTAGGCTGAAGGCGTTGTCAGCTTGTCGTCACTGTGGGCTAGTACATAGGTACATAGGTACCCAACCTGCAACTGCCAGGGTAAGAAGACATGTACCTATGTACCTACTACATACTGTGTTTACTCCGTAGTCGGGTTGCATCTTGGTTGTCGGACGTCAGCGTCTCCTCTTGGTTGGTATGCAATCCGGTGGGCCAGAAGGTTCTAGATGGTTGCCAGAGTTCTGAGGGGTCACCAGGCCCTGCGCTGGACCAACCAGACGTGCGTTCTCCCTTGACGAGATTGTTCGGCATCGCACGACTCGAGAGGCTTTGGCCATATAAGACTGTTCACCCTCTTGCTCAGTTTTAGGTAGGGAGGTTATGCGAGTTTAGTTCTTCAGTTCTAGTTGTCAGGTCTTGTAGTAGTCCAGGTAGGACTGCTGTCTTCTGAGTCTTTACCGTCGATCGTCGTCTTTGTGTGCAGTTGAGGTCTTGTGACTCGTGAGGACCTTTGCTGCCTGTTGCATCCACCGTCCTCTCCTCTATTTTTTTACTGTACATACTACCGGCGAACCGCCCCCGGTTGTTACGTGCTTGACCAAACCAAAGCGCAAAGCTAAGATATGTGGTTAATAATGCATCAGTGTAACTCATCAAGTCAGCGTAGTAACTCGGGAATGTACTAGAAGTTGCACACGTTCTAAAATTCTAAGTGGCCCCGGCGAGATGAGGAGACTCGCATGCCCGGTCATCATTACGTTTATACGACCATTGGACAGAGGTCATAGCCAGTGCATCCTAATAAACTTTCAAGGGGAAAACTCCCACAAGTTGAAGCCACAACCCCCCTCCTGCAACTATCTAGATTGTCTGCGGGAGTAAAAAAGGATCTGTCCTAAAGTATTTCAGAAGGCTATGCTGCGAATGGGCACCAATATCAGATAATCAGGGACTGTGTAAGTCAATTTAATGGCCCTCGATTAGCACATTATTAACCATCAACGTTTATCTTAGGGGAATGGCGACAATCCCATGAGTTCCAAGAACTGCTAAACAAATACAATGCGAATACGATTGATGAAATGAAATCAATTTCCATTTAATCAACCATGGGTATTGTTCTTATTCGCTTCGCAAGCATCGCCTCATCCACGAGCCTTTTGGGTCGTCACGTTCGGGCTGCGATTATTTGTGGCGGACGTTTCATCTGAACCAGCCACTACCAGACCGGGTACGTACAATAGATATGGACTTCAAGAAAGTTCATGGCAAGTCAGGCAAAGTAGAGCACGAAGACTGATACGGCACAATCTGTGCTGACATGTACGCCCGTGCACGAGGACAACTGATGAACTATGTAGTAAAGACTAATAATTGAATCAAATTGATATAACGCACATTGGGCCTCCTCGTGCACGGGCGTACATGTCAGCACAAAACGTTGTGGCATACCAGTCTTCGTGCTCTACCGTGCTTGACTTGCCATGAACATTCTTGAAGTTCATGTCCATTTTAAACGTCTGAGTATTCGGCCATAATCAGCTTGATCTTGAGTGAAGAAGATTGCCAGAAAATCTCCTCCAGCGTTTATGACGGTCCGGATGTACTAGTATAATACATTAGCGAAGGGCGTTATGGCAAGGCATTATAGCACAGCATGTTAACTAGATGAACAAAGCCTGCCTTGTTGGCTCACGGCGGCGACCCTGGACGAAGCACGAGACGATAGCGTAATTTTGTGACTACTGAAGACGAATGCGTTAAGGCTATATTGCGAAAGATGGATGGCTGCTGAAGGACGATCGCAATATTGTGTCGATGTATACATAGGTACTCTGTCCCATGATGTCGCGGTACGGATGCTATTTGGAAAGCAGCAGCAAAAGATGCCGCTACTCAGGTGCAGAGCTATAGCCTACGGGCCTGAAACACCGCAATGGGGACAAAGATGGGTGGCAATGGCAGGAAAAGGGTTGATAATTAATTTATTTTATCGTATTGTGTCTGTGTTGTTGAAACTTGAGTAGCCCTGGATCACCCGGTCCATGTTGGGTAAATTGCCGGTTCGGGCTTATGCGGTTTTCAATTTCTGAAAAAGAAGTGGGGGCCGATCAAGAGAGCTTTATGGACTCCTGGTACTCCTGGACTCTGGAGAGCAAGTTAGTAATCACATGCTTTCGCTGCAGAGACGCGAACTTGTTTGCTGGCGAATTGGCCCGAGACGCGGTAGCAGCGGTGCTCCCAAGACGACTTCATCGTGCCTTTGTGCCAACAACAATCACCATGTCGTATTACGACGTGGATGCCATCTTGACCGATGCAGAGGTACCCATCCTGCCCAGTTAAATTGCCTTCCTTTTCTGTACGCCCACAATGATCAATGCCTAATCAATCACCTGCGGCAACAGAAAGTCCCCTGCCAATTCGAACTCGATGTTCCCTACCTAGGCCACCTCGACAACTCTTCGGGCCTCAAGCCCGGCACCGCCCTCTCCCTCCCCCTCTGGCTCGCCGAGATGTTGGCCCTCGCGTCCACAGGCGGCACCGACGACGCCAGACCCCCCCTGACGCTGAGTCTACCGCCGTGCCTGTCCGAACAGGTCGTCAACGCGCTCAAAGCCGACCCCCGAGCCGTGGCGCTGCGCGACCAGAGTGCCCACCTGTACGGTATTGGTGTCCGCATGCTGGATCTGTTCGACGAGAGAGAGCTGGGCACTGTGCTGCGGAGGACCTTTGTCGTAAGGGCCGGGGAGCTGGCCTTGCATGCGCGCAAAGCCGATGATGGAGCTGGCAGTGGTCAAGGGGCGGAGTTCTTGCGGGGTCTGGACGAGTGGGAAAGGAAGTTGTTTCGAAGGGGGCATGAGGGGGTTCGGTACGCGAAAGAGTGGGCGGAGAAGGTGAAGAAGCTGTAAGAGAGAAGAAGACATGGAAAGATGGGGCCCGGGATGGCAGAAGCTGTTGGCGGCTGTGCAAATTTTACGAATCACGATACCAAGACGACCTCACGTGGCGAGACGTTGCTTTTGTATTTTCCGTTGTGGAAGGCGTTCATATGAAAAGTGTGCAGGGAAGTTGATATATCAACGGAGGCGTCTAGCAATACGAAGCTATTAGGCCACTACACCTCGGACCTCTGGTTCAGTGCGTGTTTCTAGCTATGACTCTCTCGCCATCTTCAACACCATGCCTGTCCGCCAGGTTCAGCACACTCGGTCCCATCCCATCAAACACCCAGCCAACCCGAGCACCATCCAGCCCCACGTAACGAACATATCACTCAACTCCAGCATCAAAAACAGGCGATTCGAAAATCTCACCATCTGCACCGTCGTTCCCCACACCAAGCCATGAACCAACGCCCGAGATGCCCACTCCCCTCTCTTCCCCGCGCCGCCGAGAAGAACCGCATCCCTTGTATCACTCACGAAGGGCACCAGCCTCAGTCTCGTCCAGTTTCCGAGCAGAGCCAGCGGCACCACCGAGCAGGGCCATCCCTTCGCCAGGATAGCCACGCCCAGTGTGCCGCTGCACAATAGGGCGTATAGATACGACGCCGCCCAGCATGTTTCCACGCAGACAGTCTCCACATGCGTCATCTTTAGAACGAGATAGGCCACACGACAAAGAACTCGACCCTTGGACTGCTTGCGCTGCTTCTGGGGCGGATCTATGCTCCGAGATGCATGCTCAGGCTCGTGGGATAAAGCTCGAACAAGGAAAATCTGGCGGGCCATGTGGAGGGCATAAGTGCTCAGAAGCCATATACATAGAGTGGTCCATGAGAAAGAACAGGTCTCCTGCAGGACCAGATGAGGCGATGAGCGCGCGAGTTTCATCGTTGCAATGGCGTGAGGGAAGAGGAAGTGGCCGAGGAAGGGCACGAGAAGGCGTCGGATGTGATTGACGATTACCGCGGAGAAGATCACGGTAGGTAAGGCGGCGGACAGAACTCGGAAAATTGTTCGCGGAGACATGTTTCGGTGTAACCCGACAGCTTCGGAAGTCTGAAGATTGAGGCTGGATGAAAATATCAATACCTGCGTCAAATTGATTGTTGCTTGATGGAAAGGCGCGGCAAGGCCCAATGGTGGTTTATGAGCGATGTTCTCTGATGGCCCGTTGGGCCCGAAGTCGATGGGGCACAAAGATCTGACGCAAAATCGCACGATGATAACCTGGCATGACGGATCACAGATGGAATAAGACAACTGGTGTTCCTAATCACCTTTGTCTTTTCTTTGCGACTGCGGGGCACAGGCATCCAAAATCTGGATTGAAAGAAGCAATTCTTATTACTTGTAAGTTGTACATACCTATGTGCGTATCTAGGTATGTATTGGCTGCCTATGAAAGTTGCTATTACACCAGAAATGAGGAAAGAACACATTTCTCCATTCACTTGAGTGAAGTCTGATTCTCTGTTGCCACAAACGGTTCAGTCACTAAGAGTCTTTTGTGCACAGTTGTGCAGTGAGCATCCTCGAGGGCAGCCTGCAGGTGTACATGTCATTCATGAGCTCAGGCGTCAGATACTCGACAAGCAACGACTGCCAGCAAAAACTTCATGTCAAAACTGGGCATATGTCTCTGATTTCCGTCATTCGCCGTCCACATTCGAGCGCAAGTCTTGCACAAGTCGGCAGGAGAACAAGGTACATATAGCCTCCAATGTCGCTAATCACCTTCTCAAACTGCAACGGACTTCAGCAGCCCAAGCCGCCTTGCACCAAAAAGGGAGCCCTACAGGCGACGATGAGGAAGCAGATGCGGCAAAGGTGCCTAAGTGAACATCATCCTAGGCCCCTCTTGTCTGAGCCGAAGCCTCATCTTGTGGACTCAGGAGGTCATCGTCCGCTGCGGACCTACGGCGAGGATTGTGAATCGTCAACGTCAACGGGAATAAGTACATATCCCCAAGACAAGCCCCCTCCTGCCCCATGGTGAGATGAATGTAGATTCTGACAGAATATGCTTGTTGGTACAGCGTGGGTTAATACGTTCGAGCTTACATATGGGCTTTCGAAACGACGCGGTCATAGATGTTTCCCAGATTTCTTGTTATTCTCGCAGCGTAAGCAACAGACGATTATATATTCTTTACTCCGTGCCATCATAAAACACCCCATGCCCTATGACCCGTATATTTGCAAACAAGGTATCGTAATGTACAAGGCGCCAATACAAAAAGCATCCGTCATGCAGGGAGCTTTACCCGAACTCCAAACTTCCCGCACACATTTTATCTACAATCGTGTCTACTAGACACTAAGGCCAGCTAGCCAGAGTCAACTCCTCTCTTTATCTTAATGCTGACTCCATTGAATAGTATTTAAGTCAACACCTTCCTGCACAAGCTCCCACAGAGGACTGAGCTCTCGCAGGAAGTTGACACGCTCCTGTACTGCCTTGAGTACGTAGTCAATCTCTGCCTCTGTGGTGAAGCGGCCAATGCCAAATCGAATACTGCTGTGAGCACTCTCGTCACTATTTCCGAGGGCGCGGAGGACGTAGCTGGGCTCGAGCGACGCAGATGTGCATGCACTGCCTGACGACAAGGCAATATCCTTTAGAGCCATGAGGAGGGACTCGCCTTCCACATAGGCAAAGGAAACATTGACGCAGCCGGGGTAGAAGGCCTTTTCATCTCCATTCTGGGACGTGTGCTCCATAGAAAGGAGACCCTTGAGCAGCCGATCGGACAGGTACTTGATTCGTTTCGAATCGTACTAGACAAGAAGTCAGTTTGCACAATAAGACAAGAGGTGCTGCTGAAAAGACAGAAAAAAATGATGAAGAAAAGGCAGACTCAAATCAGACAGTTTGCTACACTCAACACGAACGGCCTTGTCACGGGCCATTCAGAAAGCCATGCATGTAGAGCTAATCATCATGTAGAGCGCCAGAGAGTTAAACAAGGTGAATGGTCATGGAGGATGTGGCGTACCTGCATTTCTTCTTTGGCAATTCGGCAAGCCTCGCCAAAGCCAACCACCAAGGGCGGAGCAAGCGTGCCACTTCGGAGACCACGCTCCTGACCACCACCCGTGATGATGGGATCTAGTCTGACCCTAGGTCGTCTTCGAACGTAACAAGCGCCGATACCCTTGGGGCCATAGATCTTGTGGGACGAAATGGACATCAAATCAATGTTCATTGCGTTCACGTCCAGAGGAATCTTGCCGACGGCTTGCGCAGCGTCGGTATGGAAAAAAATCTTCTTTTGTCGACATAGCTTGCCAATCTCCTCGATGGGCTGAATGACACCAATCTCATTGTTGACTGTCATGATGCTGACGAGGGCTGTCTCGGGCTTCATGGCAGCCTCCAGTTCGGACATGCTTACTAAACCGTTCTTCTGAACGGGTAGATAAGTAATCTCGAAGCCATCGTCCTGTAAATGTCGACAGCTGTCAAGCACACACTTGTGCTCCGTCTGTGTGGTTATGATGTGATTTTTTTTGCCAGAGCGGCCAAAGAACCTGGCGACGCCTTTGATGCTCATATTATTGCTCTCCGTGGCACCAGACGTGAAAATAATTTCCTTTGCGTCTGCGCCGATCAAAGATGCAATGTGCTCACGCGCCTCTTCGACAGCTTTCTCGCTTTCCCATCCGTAGGCATGCGTCCTGGAATGCGGGTTGCCGTACACGCCAACGTAAAATGGTATCATGGCATCGAGCACACGAGGGTCAACAGGTGTGGTTGACTGCATGTCCAGATATATCGGCCGTTGGCCTTCTTCCATCTTGGCGGCTTGTTTGAGAATCTCTGTCATTCATCTCAAGGTTAGTGTTCAAGCCGGAGAAGGATGTAGGAAGAAGGCATTTCGTTCGTATCCTTACCAGCCATAGGGCGGACTTTCGCATCAGCAGGCGCTCCCATAGAAGGGGGAGGGATGTCAGCGAAGTCCTTTCTATCAAGCTTGATGGCCGACTCGACACGAGCCTGGTCTTGCTTCGTCTCGGTCACATATGCTCGCCTTGACGCAGCTTTGGACCGTGTCGCCACCAAAATGGCGCGAGGCACTGCTCGCAAAGAGCCGCAGGCAGAAGTAGAAGCAGCGGCATGGCGGCTTGCTGTCCGCAGCGTGCACGATGCTATGCTCGACATTGTGGTGATGAATGTGATGCGGGTAGGTGCTTTTGCGGAACTCAAGGCCGCGGGGAGGAGGAAAAAGCCTGTTAAGTAAGGATGCACGTCGATTGGTGAAATGATACCTCAATTGGTAAGAGATTTGTCATGGAAGGTTCATTCGGCTCGGCTACTCGGTGATAAGCGCGCTCAAGTCTACACCTGATTGGTCAGACTGTGTTAGTATATCCAGCCACGCAATCCCGACATCTCATCAACGCTGGCGCGAGGCAAATCGGCTGAAGAAGGGGTTCATGGCAACGCGATGGATGTCATTGAGAATGACGTAGAGAAGCTTAAGTGCGCAATGCGCATGTATTGTGTGACTGCAACGTCGCGGCTCTCACCATGCGGTCAACTTCTGCAGCATGGGTCTGTACGGCCGCAATCTTGATGCACATCAGCCATACGTAGATGCTGCGATGATGCTCGGAACTATTCGTACCCGCGCATAAGTAACTGACGAGGAGACTCGGGATCGGTAGGCTTGATGTTATTAGGATATTTAGTCCGGTAGGTACATATCATTGAATTCGCCCTTCTGTGAGCCTCGCGGAGTTGCAGGAAATTGCGCCACAATCAGCAGCACAGCCACGGAAGTCGTCACCAGACGCTTTGCAGCAGCGGCGCCTGTGCTCTCCCGTCAGACGCCAGGGAACTTGAGCTGCCCGCTGCGACGTTCGATGCAATCAACGCCAGCTGCCTCAAAAAGCCAACACGGCGCCCGCCGCCCTCTCGTTGTCGACCTCTGCGCAACGCCTCTCTTGTTCTTTAACCCTTCCCCGTTCTCGAGCAAAGGTATCGATACGAGTGGACTTGTGCACCATGAGTCTCAAGGGGTTCTCCAAGAGCCTTACGCGGGTAGGTTCGGTCGATATGTGCAATCAGACCCTCGTTCTGCCGTCGCGGCCTCTCTGAAGCATGTGGCCATGTCTTTCAAACACTAACAAGTAGAGACGATGATCAGGCGCCTCAAACAATCAAACACAAGTTCAACATCGGAGAGCATACCAAGGATGCGGTTTATATCGATGCCGAGCGCCGGTTTCAAGAGTTGGAGACCGAGACCAAGAAGCTGCATGATGAGTCCAAGAAGTACTTTGAGGCCATCAATGGCATGTTGAAACATCAAATCGAATTCAGCCAGGCCATGACGGAGATTTACAAGCCCATATCGGGCCGCGTGTCGGACCCCGACAGTATCAAGCCGGAAGGAAACCCAGAGGGGATCCGGGCTTGCGAGGAATACGAGGCCATCGTCAAGGAGCTGCAGGAAACACTCGCGCCGGAGCTGGAAATGATTGAGAGTAGGGTTATCCGACCAGCTACCGAGCTGATGGACGTCATCAAGGTCATTCGCAAAACGGCACTCAAGCGAGAACACAAGAAGCTCGATTACGACCGACACCGCGCCACGCTCAAGAAGCTGCAGGACAAGAAGGAGCGCTCTCCCAAGGACGAGAAAGCCATATGGAAAGCAGAGGGAGAATCTGAGCAGGCAACACAAGAATACGAGTACTTCAACAACCTTCTGAAAGACGAATTGCCCAAGTTGTTCCACTTGGAGCAGGAATTCATCCAACCTCTCTTCCAGTCATTCTACTATATGCAGCTCAACATATTCTACACGCTTCACGAACGTATGCAGCGATGCGACATTGGCTATTTCGACCTAACGCGCGAGATTGAGGAGGCCTTCATTGAGAAGCGGGCAGATATCCAAGAGCAGACCGAGGCTTTGTCGATTTGCCGATTCAAGACGACTGGGCGACCTCGGCCGATTCGATACGGAGCTAAACCAGCTCTCGAAGGGGGCAAGCAACCGGGATTGCTCACAGCTGGGCCGTCAGCCACCAGCACCAGCACTAGTCCAAGCCCGAGCTCCAAGCTTGGAGCCTATCGCCGCCCATCGACAGACGTTCATAATTCGCAGGCTGCACCACCGCCCTATTCTGTTGGCAACAACAGCACTGCTTTGGGGAGTGTTTTGGCGTCCAAGGCAAAGCCTCCGCCCCCGAAGCCTAAACCCAAACGTTTGACAGCAGCACCCGTGGCAGAAACCGTGACCGCCATGTATGATTACTCGGCCCAGGCCGACGGCGACCTGAGTTTCCGAGCCGGCGATATCATCGAGATTGTGTCCAGAACACAAAACGAGAACGAGTGGTGGCTCGGCCGGCTCAATGGAAAGGAGGGGCAGTTTCCAGGTATGTGTGACATTCTGTTGGTCTTCCCTCAAGTCACACCTTTACTGACACCAACTGTGTTTACAGGCAACTATGTTCAATTGTGACGAGTATAGAGAGTATTGAGAGGCTTTATCCAGTAATGACGGAGCAACTGATACGTGGAATACTTTTTCTTCTCGTTGGCCAGTTGAGGATGTTGCACTTTTGGGTATAGAACAGGCAAATCTGATCCGCTTGCGCTGGTCGGTACATTGTGTTGATCTGTCCGAGCCGATGGATAGTCCCATGACCTCATGTCCGCAGAGATGTCGCAATGCGTAGCCTACCCATGTCTCTGGTGGAAACATCGTTGGGCCATCTGATCTGGGGAACGTTTGCCGTATTGGCAAGTTGGCAAGTGATCGACGACGCAATCGTGGTGGCAACGGGTCGCCACGTACCTAGGTACCTACGTAGTCATACCTACTCCGTACATGCGTGTATCTACACCACATTCACTTGTACAAGGTCTTAATAAGGAGCACCCGATTCACGACATTTCTTGTTCTGGCATCCACTACTACTCACGTGCTCATCTGTGCATTGTTGCTCTTTTGCTGTTGAGCCAAGTTGCAAGGCAAGAGCGCTCGCGCGGATCATGACGTCATATGCGAGCTGCCCCATCATCGTGAATCTACCTAGGTACATAGCCTTGTCTGCAGTAGACGACGATGACATCACAGGTCGTGGCACAATCCCGGTTTTGGTCTCTCAAGATGAGCAGGTGAGAAGGTCTGTAACTATCGAATTGCCATTCTTTGGCCAAGTGCTTACTTTGTATGTGCCATGTGCAAGCCTTTCTCCTTCCCTGCAGAGCTGCCCATTGACTATATTATCCAGCTCCATCCGCTTGCTGGTGAATCTTGTGTCTTTGTTCTTACATCCACCAAACTCCATTATCCTGCTTACCAGTCCATCTCATACTCTTTCTTGTAGAGCTGATACAACAAGCCATACACACTTCCACTACCACGCTTCTTCAAAACTAGCCAACATGTCTGACAAGCAAGCACCCTCCACCCTTCAGTCGTACGTCGACTCGGCTACGGGTGCCATTCAGAGCGCTGTTGGTAGCTTGACCGATAACACCGCAGAGCAAGTCAAGGGCGATGCCAAGCAGAATACTGCCAAGACTGAGCATGACGCCTCTCAATCCGCTGTGAAAGTCCCAGGTGCGACGGTGTCCAGTGACGGAGGCGCCAGCAAAGATCACCCCGAGCGCAGTGCTGGGTCATGGAACCAGACCGTCGGTTCTGCTAAGGAGACTGTCGGTAACGTTATTGGTAGCGACGTAAGTACCCACCCGCTTGATGCTGCACCTTATCCGTCGTATGACCTGTGCTCACAGAATGTCATCAGGATTTGAAAGCGGCCGGTCGTCAACAAAATGCCGAGGGTCAGCAGCAGGAAGCCAAGGGGCAGGTGAAAGACTTGGGCTCCGGGGTTGGCTCTCGTGTTCAGGGTACCGTCGGTGGTGCCGTGGCCAGCCTGACTGGCGACAAGAAAGGCGAGGCTCACTACGACCAGATGCGCGCCGACGGCAAGGCCCAACAGCGTGGTGTGGAACATGATTTGGAGAAGAAAGCAAAAGCGGAGGAAAGCAGCAAGGCGACTTAGAGATGAGGCTGAAGATGAGACTATGCGATGTGTGGTGGATTGATACCCTATGAGTAGCAGCAGTATGATTAAGTTACACTTAGAATACAGCTTATATTGCACAACATGTGTCGGCTTGCATGAAACTACCTCTTGAAGCATGACTGGCGGAGTAATTCTGCAATTATAGCACGAGTCGCAAGTTATGCAACACAGCAACACAGATCGATCGACGTAGATGGTTTGCTAGCGGTGCGATGAGATGACGCAGATAGTGCCGGAAATGCTCATGAATGCGTTGAAATGAGCAAAATAGACAGGCTCCTTTCTTTCTTTTTGTTTTCGACACATGAGGATTCTGACCGGCAGGAGTGAGAATTGCACCTGACGTCCGGTCGATAGTCAGACACGCACATGTGGCCACGTTGTTCAATTTCTCTGCGTCGGCCCAATGCCCAACGGCCGGGAAGCAGGGAGGTCGCGATGTCATGCCGAAGTTGTACGGCTAGTCTGCAACATCATCTCGCTGCGACAGGACGCATGGTAGGCCTAGAGTATGTTTCGCAAGTCGGATGAGGGCGAATGGCGGAGTGGAAGAGACGCGTCTGGGTGGAAGGGGTCAAAGTAGAACTAAGAAAGGATGATCGAACTCAAATAGATGAGACAAGATAAGATGGAATAAGACATGATGAAGATTGAAAGAAGAGAACATTAATGAACTTGTGAAGTGAAAGAAGATGACGCAAGACCATTTGAAGTAATTAAAATTGAAGAAGTATACCTATATAGAATGTGAGATTATTAAGACCGGGCCGGAAATTTTTAGATAGGTAAATGAATATATGTTGGGAACGTCAGGTACCGCGGTAATATAAAGTCAAATATAACAGGTGTCAATGCATGGAATACGTAACCAAAGTTCTGTACTGTGGTGTTGTGTATTCATCTCGTTATGCATTGTCAAAAAGGAAAGAAGGAAGGGACCGCTCGTGGCGTTGAGGCCACGAGCAGAGTCTTCCTGCCTTGGTGGGTGCTGCAGCCAATCAGTGTGCATGTCTGCGCACCCAAGCCACGTGATGTCATCAGCGATTCCAACAATATATGTAGTCAACTCTAGATAATATCACACAGCATCACGGAGTCGGTTCACGATACATACCGTGATTAGATTCAGGGTTCGCCAGTGGACATTGGAGCCGGAGCGACCCCTGAGCCCCTCTCCTCGGACCCGCCATGTACCCTGATCATTGATGTCAACTTGTCAAGCACGCAGGCGGCTTAATACCAAGTCCCGACCTCGAAGAAGGAACCTTTTCAAGGTAAGTATGTGTGTATGTACGGTCTTCCAGTCTCTTACTCAAACGGTATCAAAGCTCAGTCAACCGTGTCATGGAATATGTATCTAGCAAGTGAGAAAAGGAAAGATGTCAGATACGGAGTATGGTCCCAAAGAACTATGTATGTACATATGTATGACCCCCATCTTGTCCCGCGTGGCCGCAAGTTGCAACAAAGCATTCAAGTGCCCGAGTCATTTTAAGAGGCTTGTTTGGGCGGATTCACCCCGGTTCTCTCTCTGCTTCTGGGGAGGGGTTGGGGGGGTTATACTCCGTAACTGAAGATGACACCCCTAGGAAACCGAAAAAGAACAAAAAGAGACCAAAGAAAACAAAGAAAACAAAGAAAGAAGACAGAACTGGAGTGAGACAACGTGCCGGTGCAGATTGTAGAATGTACGTAGGTACATATGTACATGCAAGCGAATGCATGGAAGCCTGAAGGCAGAGGAAGTGTGGAGATGTACGGAGTAGGTGGGCGTATTTGTCCCTCGGTGTGAGGAGATGGGTGAATGTAGTGTATGATGGAGGATGCTAGGCTAAGCTAGGTACATGCGTGAGGGGTCTATATAGACACCCGCACGTGACACTCGGGAAGGGCGCTTCTTCGGGTGTTTCACATCATGAGGATGCACGTTACATACGTAGGTACCGGCGCTCTCGCAATGGCTGTCGAAGGCTGTGTACGAGCCACAGATCTACATACAATGTCATACATAATAAATCGAAGCATCCTAGCTATGTACTCCGTATATGTAACTACCTACGGAGTACATACATTTCGACTTTCGAGTCTGAACATATTATCAAAACGCCACTTGACCCGGACTTGTCTGCGTCTACCGACATATCCACAACCACATGTCTCGCATTTCTGCAGCCCGTAACAACTTCGGCACTCGAGAAGCACAGCAGCAAGTTCAAGCCCAGGGGGGCTGGAAAAGGCCTGCAGCGACAACATGCATCAGCCCTTCCCCGCTCATCATGCATTGCCGCCGCATCTTGTCGGGGTTGCACCAAGTGACAGAACGAACTCTCCCCTTCTACACAATTTTCTTGACAAGAGTGCACGGACCAAGTCCGCCCGCTTTTGTCATGATTTGGCTGTAAAACCTACTGTAACCCTAAC
>SRPX01000443.1:0-21471 GCA_018360215.1 Claviceps spartinae
ATAAAAGATGCAAAACGCGTCGGCTTTAATTTTCTAGATATCATATGAAGTCCTGTATTTTTTCCTTTGCGTCTGAATGTACATACAACAATCCTGTGCGCGGGTGGAAGCTTAAAGGCGACTGGCACACACATGCAGTATCAATCATGTGTGTCAATTTGAACATTTGACGCTGCTGCCAGCACATCAACTCGACGTAGGTACCTAGGTACCTAGTATTATGGTGGGGCAGCATGTCAGATGAACGGTCATGTGATGAGACACGTGATGAAATCAGATCACGTTAAAATGATATTTCGATGGGCTGGAGGCCATTTAGCTGATATCGTTTTAACGGGGCTTAACTGTACCCATCTAGGTATGTACAATGTCGATACTCCGTAGATACCTATCGATCAGCTGCTTTTGCGTCTCGACTCAGCTTCGTAACTTTGACCCCGGCTTTTATTCCTGGGACCTGCCGTCCGGCGTCCGCACGGGTCCGGGGTGACAGCACAATGCACATAGCCGAACTTCGCGCAGGATCTGGCCAGCAGCGACGATTGAACAGGGCTGAAGAACTTTGATACATGCAGTGGCCGACACTGGCCGTGGTGTGCTATCATATCATATGCTGATTCATATCATTCCATACCACGATTGTATCTACATCAGTCATCAACTCAAGCAGTACGAACCACCCGCCGCCGGCGGCCGACGGGACTTCAAAGTTCAAGAGCAATCTAAATCCCTGCCCAAGTGCTACTTAGTACTGTCCTTTTCGCTTACGAAACTTCATTAGTAAAGCTGAACTAATACACGGCAAGTCTCAAGACTCAAGGAAGTGTGTTACATATTGCCTCGTCTCAACTGGCCCGCCAGACTCCAGTGAACACTGGCCAGTCTCACGATAAGGATCATGAATTGTGGAAAGCAACTCAAACAAGGGGCTAAAAGGGAGGAAGAAAAAGTATTTAAAGCTCCGTCTTGGCGCACATCTGATTCCTGAATCCTGATGTACAAACCAAGCAGCCGTTGAATCCACAACATCGCAAAGTTCAAAATCTGACTCTCAAAGAAACTTCAAACCATCCTATCGTGAATCCTTCCTCCTTTTTCAACATGAAGACCACCATCTTTCTCTTCTCTCTTCTGTCCATCGGGGCCACTGCTATGCCTGGACCGGAAGAGGTTGTCATCTTTGACGGAAAGCATACCTACAGAGGAGGCGATGTGAAGCTGACCAAGAACATGGACACGGTATGACTTTGGCCCTCTTCTCATTCTTATTCTTCTTACGTCTTTTCAATCCATTTCTCTCTTCTCTCTTTTTCTCTCTTCCTCATATCCTTCTCCATCTTATTCTTGTCTCCCAGCCTTTTTGCACCGCTAACTTCTACATATAGAGTTTGGAAGCTCTGCAGAACTTGCAACGCCAATGCAGTTGCAACGGCTGCTGGCCCAAGGGCGTCGAATGCAACCCCCATCAGTGCGAATGCGTTGGCAGCGCCGGCTGCTGGGCATGTGACAACGGCAAATATTATTGTCAGGACGGCCCCTACTCTGGCGATTGCCCCAGTTAGACGTCTACTTGCGTACCACGGTCTGTCTGATGAGCGGCTCCTGGCACGTGCTCGCGGTTGCCTCAATGCGTGACTTCAGATTCGTGAGGCTGTGTCACTGTGAGCCCTGAGGATGGCGTCTCTTTGAAGAAACAAAAGACGCTTCCGTGGTGACGTAGACGAGAATTACCGCTGCGAGGACTCACGAGTACACTGTTAACACACAATATACGGCAGGAAGGACAGTGGAGATTCTAGAGTCAGAGATTTCTCTTCAGAAGTTCAGATACAGTCCATACATGGTCAAGACGCTCCCTGAGATATTCAATGATTAGTGTGTCTACTTGGAAAGATACAGAGACAGATGAAGCTTGTACGGTACCTTGATCAAGTAACAAGATTTTGCAGCATTGATGTTCATGCTGTCACAAACTCACTGGAGCCTTATTGGGCCCTCCGAGCAATTTAGTGTTTGCCCTCACACTGGTCTCTTGTCTATAATAATATTGGAACTTGTCCGAGTCCCGTCTTTTCACAGCAATTTACGTTCGCGCTTAAATCCATTATCCGTGTCCGTCTGCCATACTCCGTACAAAGTACATATGTACTACATACTTTGTAGGTACATACATAACTCAGCAGGTACCTAGGTATAATATCGTACAAATCTCTGGCGAACACACACAAAAAATCTTCATTTGTATACATACTCCAATAAAATCTCGGCTTGGGACATGGCCATTACATATGTAACTGGAGGTGCGTGGAAAAAAGAAAAAAATTCAAAAACATACAACAACCGGTGTTCGCTGGTCGTCACCGACCCAACTACTAATCTGTCGGTTGGTAGCTTATCTATGGGAGAGCGGACGGGATCCCGAGTTTTCTACCACCTATGGTCGTATGTGGCTGTTACATTCATTGCGATAGATTATATAGAATTTTCAAAAACCCGGACTCGCGCTTTGTAGAAAAGGTACTCCGTACATCGGGTATGAAGGGCGGACTTGTGCAGAACAGTTGCTGCAAGAGAAAAGCACCGCAATCGGGAGCGAAATTACTGGTATGTATGTACTCGGGCTTTCGTATCGTTATATGCACCTATAACACTAAACAAAAAGCAATCGGCGCAACTCATCGCGACGTGTGATGCAAGCTCGGTTGAAAGGGAGCGAGATTCGAAAACGAAAAGTGCCTACAAGGAGGTAGGTAGGTAGGTACCTATGCGGACCCACCTATGTACCCTGCCATTCAACTCATGTGACGCTATCTCGCGACGCCTTCAGTTCACGAGTCACGATCGGGGTCTCGAAAACCTCGCCTTGACTTGCTGGTTTCTGTCCGCGATGTGCTCCTCATCTGTCGAGCCGTTGCGCACAGCCTGGCTGTTCCTCGGCGAGCATGCACTCTTCGTTCAGATCATCCTCGCCGTCGCCGTCCTCCTCACGACCTACTACCTCGGCCGCATCGCTCCGTCCATCCACGAGATCTGCTCGTCGTCCGAATCTCGGGACTATGTTGTCTCACCTGCCAAGTTCCCCGGTCCTGAAACGACGTTTGATAAATCGAATGCCACCAATAGCGGCGACGCGGACATTCACTGCTACGCGCCTGCTACGGGCCATATCCTCGGCGTCGTCCATGCCTCCACGCCAGACGAGATCGACTGCGCTGTCGCAGCCGCGGCTGAGGCGCAGAGAGCGTGGGCTGAAACGACCTTCAGAGAGAGAAAAGCCGTGCTGCGTTCTCTGATGCGGTTCATCTTGAATCACGGCCGTGAGATTTGCAGGATTGCTGCGCTGGACAGCGGCAAGACACTCGTGGATGCGCAGTTGGGCGAGATCCTCGTCACGGTGGAAAAGATACGCTGGACGCTGAAGCACGGCGAGCAGGCACTGCGGCCCTCGCGGCGACCGACCAACCTGCTCTTATCGTACAAGCGCAACACGGTGCACTATGAGCCCATGGGCGTCATCGCCGCTCTCGTCAGTTGGAATTACCCCTTTCACAACATGATGGGTCCCATCATCAGCGCGCTGTTTACCGGCAATGCCATTGTCGTCAAAGTCTCGGAGCAGACGGCCTGGTCGAGCGCCTGGTTTCTCGACGTGGCGCGCGGCGCGCTGGAAGCCCACGGACATGATGCCCGAGTGATCCAGATGGTGGCGTGCTGGCCAAAGGCCGCCGCGCATATCACCTCACACCCGCACATCCGGCACATCACGTTTATCGGATCACAGTCGGTTGCTCGCCATGTGGCTGCCAGCGCGGCCAAAACCCTGACACCTGTGGTGGCTGAGTTGGGCGGCAAGGATCCCTTCATCGTGCTCGACTCAGCCCCCTCGGCCGACCTGCCTCGCATCGTGGAGATAATCCTCAGGGGCACATTCCAGGCGGCCGGCCAGAACTGCATCGGCATCGAGCGCGTCATCGCCGCCCCCGGCCACTACGATAAGCTGGTCGAGATGCTGGCCCCACGTGTTCAGGCTCTCCGTCTAGGTCCCGACGCCGACGTCGGCGCCATGATCTCGGAGCAGTCTTTCGACCGCCTTGAAGCCCTCATCGCGGACGCCGTCACCCACGGCGCCCGTCTCCTCGCCGGTGGCAAGAGATACACGCACCCCGACTACCCCAAGGGACACTACTTCCAGCCAACGCTCCTCGTTGATGTTTCCCCCGATATGGAAATCGCCCAGCAAGAGTGCTTCGGCCCCGTCCTGACCCTCCTGCGTGCCCCGTCCTCCTCCCCAGCAGATATCCTGGCCATTGCAAATGCCCCCGACTTTGGCCTCGGTGCTTCCATTCACGGCTCAGAACGCGACCCTTCCATGACGCCTATCCTTCGCGGACTCAAGGCCGGCATGGTCGCCGTAAACGACTTTGCAGTCTACTACGCCGCACAATTGCCCTTTGGTGGCGTTGCCGGCTCCGGCTACGGTCGCTTTGCCGGCGAAGAGGGCCTGCGCGGCATATGCAATCTCAAAAGCGTATGCGAAGATCGTTTGGCCTGGTTGGGTATCAGGACGGCCATCCCGCGTCCCGTGCAATACCCTGTGGCGAGTCAGGACAAGGGCTGGCAGTTCGCCCAAGGCGTCATCGAGATTGGCTATGGAGGGGCGTGGACCAAGGTTAAGGGGCTGAGAAAAATAGTGAATAATATGTAATGGCCGCTTCACTGCTGCTGCTCTGTGGCTGCTCTGTGGCTGCTTTTGTAATTCAAGAGGCACTATTTGGTGACATTGTATCAAAAGAGAGGGGAGGCGAGACAAAACTGTAATATGTACATAGATGGTCAAGGTGTTATGATCTGCGAGCAACTGAACAAACCTAATCGGTATTCTACCCACTCCATAGCTTTAGTTTCATCTTAAGATACCCTGTCTCACATTCTCCTCCTTTCTGATTCATTTTTGAAGACAACATTGACCTTGTACTCTCACCATCCAGCTGCACCGGTCACCGATGTGCCGTGCCACCATGTCGCAGTTCGACAAGGGAGACCTTGTGCAAACTAAGCATCCATCAATCAAGTCTCCATCTGTGAGTTGAGCTATCCTTACGTCATAAGTCCCAAGATCATATTCTGTTGGCATCACCTGGCATACGGCATCTCCGACGGAGTCAAGGAAACCTCGAGGAAGCCCTGGTTGACCTTGACTGTCTAGTCTAAGCTTGGAAAACGATTTCCAAAGCATGTCCGTGCTCACCTACCAGCTATATTGTACGGCACTCTTCTCTTCTTCTTCTTTGCTTGCATCACCCCAGCCGGAATTGTCTCCGAAGTCGTCCTTGCCATCCAACGCCTCCTGCGCTTCTTGGGGATCGAAATCTGATTCCGTTTCAAACTTTGGCTTCGTGGCCGCGTCACCCTCTGGCACATACATTTGCAGAAACTCTGGAATTTCCTGTCCAGTCTCCAAAAGAGTTCTGGTGAGGACACTGGCGATGCCTTCATCATTAATAGGACTAAACAGGGAAGTGGCGACGCCACGATGTCCAATGCGCCCAGTCCGACCTGTAATTATAACGTTGTCAACAATCAGACCCGTAGCCTTTTCTTAGAACAAAGGAGAAAACCCTTACCGATGCGGTGCGTGTATTCCTCAATCCCGCCATGCTCAATCGATGGTAGATCATAGTTGATGACGTGCATGACGTTCCGAACATCGATTCCGCGGGCAGTCACACCAGTAGCAATCAGTATTGGAGCGTTGCCAGATCGGAAAGAACGCAGTGCAGCTTCACGCTCTTTCTGGGTCCGATCAGAGTGCATCGACGTGACTGGAAGCCCAATGTTGTAAAGAAAGTCATCCAGATTATCAACCTCGCGGCGGTTGTTGCAAAATATTATGGTTCTCACTCCTGTCATTTGATTGAGCAGACTCAAAAGAATGTCCCGCTTCTCCTCGCGCTCGGCCTCGATGACAGTTTGCCTGATATTGACAGTCGTGCTCCCAGCTCTTCCCACTCGAAACCGAACGTGAGCTGCCGACAGATTGTCCTTGGCAATTTCACGAGCAGTCTTAGGAAAGGTTGCTGAGAACAGGCCGTAATTGATGTTTCCTTCGTCCTGCTCTGCGATGCCCCCTTTATCAGTTTCTTGCTCCGCTATTGTAGCTTGATCTTCTGGAAGGCTTACCTCCACCTGTCAGTATTTGTCGAAGTTCGTCCTCCCAGTCAGCCTCAAGCATTTCGTCGGCTTCATCTATCACGATGTACTTGAGACGTCGAAGGGTCAAAATATTAGGTCGGGAAATGAAATCAACCAAACGTCCAGGCGTGCCGACGAGGATATCACAACCTCGATTCAGGAGACTGATTTGTTCCCTGACTGGCAATCCTCCGTAAACGACGCAAGGACGAAGCATGGTGCGATAGCAGAACTTTCGGGCTTCGTTGAAGATTTGCACGGCCAGCTCACGAGTGGGTGCGACCACCAGTACCAGAGGCTCAGCTCTCACTTGGTCGACACCCTCAACGAACGTGGCTGGGTTGGGACGGGGCGCCGCGAGCTTCTTGGCTTTTCCCATCAATTTGCTGAGAATCGGAATCAGGTAGGCGGCAGTTTTGCCCGACCCTTTTGCCGCCGCAGTGTCAATCTCAGACGCAATGCAGCGAGAGGATCAAGAGTTGTACGTACCAGTTTGCGCAATGCCAATGACATCGTGACCCTGGAGCAAAGATGGAATAGTGTATTTCTGGATAGGGGTCGGGAAATCGTAGCCCATCAGCTTGACATTTTCAAGCATAACAGGATGAAGGCCAGCATCTGCGAAGGAGCGAATGGGCTGGATTCTGGTTGGTCCCTCCTGTTCAACCTCGATTTGTTCGATTCTGTCAAAGTCAGTTACTACAATGTATAATACAGGTATGCCAAGGCACAACTGTTTCGAATTACAAACTTGGAAAAGTCGAGCCCTGCTCGTTCGTGGCGAGTTTGAGGATCACCGAAAAGTTCCAGCTCAAGATCCGGAATCTTGGGACCAACATCTCCAAAGTCTTCATCCCACTGGTAGACTTTGGCCTGCCCATCGAACTGCTGGGGGTTTTCGCCGACAGAAAAAGCAGCATAGTCGGTCTTTCGACTTTCGACCCAAGCAGCCGAGTCACCGGTATCTGCTTTGACCGCTTCCATATTGACGATTGCTTCGAAAAAGGGAGAAGAAAATGAGTGAAACGAAAAAAAGATGAGAGAAAGGAAGAGGCAGACATGGAGAAAAATTTGCCGATGATAAATTACTAGGTGCACTGGCAGCTGCGAAGTCTGACGGAGCAGTGCCACTTGTCTGGCAGCTGTGAGATGTCGGGCATATTTTTGTTTACATAAGGCATTTTGTTGAACTCTTGACGAGCATTCTCTCACATCATTTTCGAACCGCCTTGGCAAGTGACACATTTATAGTGAGAACAATGTAGGCAATGGCCTTGTGTTTCGCTGAACGTGAATGAGCTACAGCTCATGCAGTGCATGAATGACCTCACACACTTGGGAAGATAGTAGGCACTAGAAGCCGTTCTCACGAAAATGCAGCTGTCTTGGTGAGCTAGTCTCATGAAGCACCTGGTATGCCGTCGGTAGGTTTTTCAAGTACATAGTTTCCAAGCCTCGTGGGTTGCGCAGACCTGACGTCTCGGGTATATTTAACGCAAACACCTGCGCCGATATAGAAGGTTATCGCTTTTAGCAGTCTTGGTATAGATGGACAGCGCCTGTATACCTAATATGCTGATTGTCCCAGAACAAGATTGGGACAGAAGAGCCATATTGGTCGCACATCGTCTCTCGATCGTCCAGCTAAACGCGTGAGCAAATAAGGAGTTTGCAAACCCCCTGCGTGCTGGACTTTAGTGTATAATAACAGGTGGGAGAGCCACGCTACAGCTGGTTTGGATTTCCGTTGTTGTCTTCGCCATCTGTATTGAGCGCTCGAAGCAGCCAGAACTCAAAGCTGTGAGTAGAGAGGGGTCAAACGTGCGGTGCTTCGTCAGCAACGATTCAACCTTATGTGTGGAATAACAATCACCACAAGTCAAGAAGGTCTTGTATATCTAATGCAGTGGACCACTCAACACCAGCCATGGAGACCTTTAACAATTGCTCCATGGACGTAGCGGCACGACCCGAGGCACCGCCCTCCTTCTTGGCTTGGACCAGTCCTTTTCTCACAGGGTCGAGAAACTTTTTGTGAAAGATATGCTGACGCGCTTCTTGGTTGGAGTACATTTCTCCCTCTTCATCACGACGAGCGCCTGACAGATTGAGATATTCAAAGGCATTTGGCGCTCTCGGTATCTTGTACAGAGTATCCCAGTACTGTGGAGCCACTTGTTTTTCTGACGATTCATCTGTCAATCCAGTCTCGAGAAACTTTGATAGACAGTTGATTTGCCTCGCGAGCGTTTGAGCGTCTTTAGGCTTCATCGATGTTCGAGCAGCTGATGTCCAGCCACCGTTGGAAGAAGTAACGGCCCAGCCCATCATCGCACAAAATGTGTTTAGTGTCTTTACCCAGCCCCCGGGACAGTTGACCAGCTCGAATCCCGCTACCTCGAGAAGCCACTCCATTGCCCCAAGAGCGTCGTTGCTTATATCAGCAGATAAGTGCGTCATCCCTGCCCGAATGTACATTGATGCATTCTCTGTGCTATGCTTGACATCATCTTCGGGAAGCGCTCGCAGAAGTTTAATCAGTTGAGTTCGAACTGGAGTGGAGGTGTCGGAGACCAGAGGGAGCAGCTTTTTGAGGAGAGCGTTCGTGCCTACAGGATTAGTTGGGGGAAAGGTGGATAGTTGACTCGTCAGATAGGCCAGAGCGTCTCGACGCTGTTTATCCGATTTCGAAGACGATGCCAATGACAAATTGTGTTTGAACTGCTGAACAAAATCTGGCGCCTCTGTGGACAAGGATTGGTGCCCCATTACAATTGCTAAAGAAATGCGAGTGAATACCCTGGCCATGTTGAGCTCGATTTCGTTGTCTTGGGATTGTTCGTACATTTAGACTTGAAGCTCGTGTCTGTAAAATTCGAAGCCTTCGCCTTTGTTTTCCCGACCTTGTACTTAGGTTTCTGGGCTATGTATTAGTTTCATTGGTCATCAACATATGTGAAGGAACTGCGTACTTGGAAGTCTTTTTGCTTCTCCTTCTTCTTCTTTGTACTTGAGCCCATCGTGAAGCGCTTGTAAGGTTCCGAGGAACCGCCGTTGATTCAGAGACTTTAAAAATTTGCGCCTATCTCCAGAAGCACAGAAGCGATTTACTATCGTGATTGTTGGATGTCTTTGTGTTTTCAGAATCAGTTTTGGCAACTCAACTGCGACATACAGGATCTTCTGTATCCTCTGTGATTGGGACGCGAAAAGATTGGCGGTATGTCGCGGCAGAACTCTGGGAGTGGGTCCTTGGTGCGTCACTTGCCCACGTTCAGGCGTCACCCGCAGCCGCAAGCTTGAAGGCTGTCGTCTCGAGCGAGGCTGCCAATTGTGACAGCTTGCCATCCATTGACGCATTCAGCGGCGATTCCTTATCAGCAGAGGTGCACGCATCATGACAGAGTCTCCCATGGTAAATAGCCCACATCAATCAGCCCAGCGAAAATGTGCTGACCTCTGCGCAGAAGAACGGCCATGATGCTCTAGAGGAGAAGCTCGGTCGTTTGGCAACGAAGCCGGGTGTCCGAGCCGGTATCGTCCTCGACCGAGCGAGCGGTGCTATCATCAAAACAAGTGGCGAATTGTCCGCTTTGCGAACAGCGAAATCTCGGGATGCTGCGACAGCGGCCTCGTTTTCCAATGAAGCACCGACGGCCGAAGCAAGCGAGTCGCAGGGGGTGGAGGATTTCGCTGCCATGATTTGGAATTACGTGAACGCCTCGGCTCACCTCGTACAAGACATGGACAACGAGGTAACGCAAAATCTACACATACATTTTTGTCTTGCTCGGCTAATAAAATTGCTGCAGGATGCGTTGCGCCTTCTTCGATTGCGTACGAAAAGACAGGAGATTGTGATCGTGCCAGATGCCAAATACATACTCACCGTAATTCACGACACGCCATCAGCATGAATATAAACACAATGCGATGATCATATCTGCCGTTGGAATTTTGGCGAGGATTTGGTGGGAATTGGAGGGCATGTTCGGTTAGTTTTTGGAGCACACAGCACAGCACGCATTTTCGGCCGAGGGGGGCTTTTGTGATAAGTAGTACGGCGTACAGGATAAATGATACCCTATGGAGGTTGTCGTACTTTATGTAATTCTCCCACATCATTCATACATGCAACACTGACCGATTATTTGGTGCGCAAGCATGAGATTTGGCAAAAGGTGGGAAAGAACTGAGGCACTATGGCTCTGTTGCATGCACACACGTACGTACATAGGTAATAGCTCACCGACCAATGAGTTGAATTGTGTATGTACTCTGAAGTTACAGTAATTATGTATTAAGTTTACACCTGCAGTATTGTACGTCAACTTCAGCAGGGCAGGACCCGAGAGCTGCACCTAACCCAGAGCTTAAAGCTAGAGCTTAAGTTTGAATTACAAGGCTGTCGTGGGTTTACCCGAAGATGACATCGAATCCGGCTCCGCGTGCCAGTACGTATATCCATATACCTAGCCGTCCGTCTCTGCCTGACGCGCTCTCTCATCGCTTTCTTGGCCCGTCGCTAGTTATCGCGTTATGTACCTTGACTCTTGAGTCCTTGGCTGATTGCTTGCGCTGTGCAGTGTGCAACGCCCCAACCCCTGTGCCAGAATGCGGGGAAATCAACCGGATAAGGGCTGCATCCACCGACCAGCTCTACATATCAAGTGCCAGCTTACCAGAACCTTGATGGCATGAGACTTTTCCTTTCGCCAAACAAGTGACGAAGTTCGAATTCTTCTACGCGTATTCACGTCTCTTGGCATTGCATCCAGTCCGTATCCCACATATCCCGCGTTCCGCATAACGTACCTTCGCATATCGCACATCCACCCCTTGGTCTGGTCGGTCGACAAGTCACGCCACCGCGGCTCCCACGGCGGAGTCAGGACAGCTTCTTCACCGAGTCCCTCCATCTCCGCCTCTCGTGTCTGCTGATTGTGGAGGTTTATTTTCCACTATCTGCCCATGCGAGCATACGTGGGCAAGGATTTATTGTCCTCGGGCCTCGAACCTCTATTCTGCGACAGGCACTTCTGATTCTTTGTCGCGAGACTATTGCTGGTGTTGACCAGAGCTCCACTGGTATCATTGCCGTCCTTGTCGTGCTCTCAGCCGGGGCCCCAGTGGTCGCCCGACTCGAGTTGTCTTGCTTCACTGGTAATGTCTTTTGCGAGGTGTCTCTGTCGGCTTCCCAACGGCAAAAAGGCCCTAGCCTCTACGCCATCGCAAGTTTCTAATCGTTTCGTATAGCAATTTCATGGCTTCTGCTGAGAGTCATCGGTGACGCTGACGAAGACCATGGCTCCCAGTTTGACCGACGAAGATATTGAGAAACTCTTCTCTGGCGCACCGCAATTTTTCGCCCGACAAGAAACCCATTTTCACGGCGCTCCCCATCCTAGTGTCGCCTTTGTCTTTGATGAAGAATTGGAGATTAGAGATCTGACGGACCATGTTCCCATACAAGACAAAGCCTGGGGAGCCATCACAGCGTGGCCACATCTTACCAGAGACACTGAGCATGATGCTGCGGCCAAGAGACAGGAACATGATAAACTCAAGGCCCACTTCCATGTCAAATGTCGAGAACGCCCCAACATGATGAGCATGTCGGGTTTGGAGAAAGGCACAATGGGCTACCAAGCGGCTCTGGAGTTGCCCACAGGAGACTCGCTCGAAGAGGAGCAGTTCGGGTTTGAGAGTTTGGGAACGAAGGCCAGGGTGATCGTGGATGCCAGAACTCATATGATGTCGCACAATGGCATGTTGCACCGGATAGCCGAGCCAGAACTTTTAGAAAGACTTCAGCAGAATAGCGACATCTATCGAAATAATGACCTGAAGACGAGGACCTCTACAGACTCTTACAAGGATCTATTTCACAACTTCATGCGGCCCACCAGTGCCGTCACCGATCAGGCCGACCATCATGGGCTCCACAACCAGATCCGCGCTCTTTTGAAATGCCTCGGCGTCGCCAATGTTTGGATCGATTTCTCTCGCGTGGAGTGGAGAATTCGTCTGGGGCAAGTCCTATGGGGAGAAAATGACGGCGACGAGCTTGACGATGGCACTGCAATTCACGACACGGATGACTCGCGGGAGCGCGCAGAGGAAAAGTACTGGCTGTTGATGCAAATATTGCTCGCCACAGAACTGCTCATCAGGTTAGATGCTGTCACCGAAGGCATAGAAGTAGGTGTTAGAGGCATCCGTCCCATTGATGTCGTCCACTTTGAGCGTGCGGCCTCTCAAACGGTCAAATGGTCCCTACTGTTGGCGCGAAGCTGGCTGGACAATGTTGAAATTGCCAAGGAAGAAGACGTTCCACTTCAGCGCCCGCCTCAACCGCGGCGTGGTAGCAGCTGGCTTGCGACTCTGGCGAGCAAGGTAACAAACAGATACCATAAAAAGAGTCCTGTACCGCTCTATCACTTCACCATTAAGGGACGGCATGGTCAACGGCAGGTTGATGGACTGACCCATTTCGCCAAGCGCTTGATGTGGCCGGGCATAGACAGGTACGAGTCCAGGATCTCGGAGAATGCACAGCTCGCGGCTGAAGAGGCCCCTGGCCGAAGAACAAGCTCCCTTTCCATCAAGTCGCTGCAATCATACAATTACGGAGCTTGGGACATTACATGCAATCATGGGAAGCACAAGGGTCGTGCTCACGCTCAACGAAGGAGACTAGCTGCAGCGTTGCACGAATCTGGATGGCTCACAAAATCATATGTTTTCGGACTGGTTCTACCTGGCGATTCATTGTACCACTATCTCATGGCGACACTTCTGGAAAACGATACGGAAGCCATGGCAAAGCTTGGTCCCTTTGCCAATCTTTCTGGAGGTTTCGTGTACTCGGGCAAGAGCTTTTGGAGCAGTAATTGCGTCGTTGGTCGTGTTCTTGCGGCAGGTAAAGGGGCGGCAGATTGTATGGGGTGGATCTCTACAGACGTCCTGCCGGATGGCATCGAGGATGGATGGCTCACAATAGAGGTGGAAGACGTAGCCGGTAAGTGTGAATCAGTATATAATCCAACGAGGAAGCTCTCAAAAAGGAAACAAGATGATCTCACACGCGTGGTAGATGACATGGCTCAACTTGGAAAGAAGGCCAGATTATGGGGCAAGAAAAAGGTTGAGCGCGAGTCATCTATCTTAGGTAATAGTAAAGAAGGTTCAGTCCAGGCTGGCGACTTCATAATCCCACACGAGAACAAATACGACACTCCTCCGCCAAAGGTTTACGCAGAACTCTTGTCCCTCGACCTCAATTCCCCTCCAGAGCCTGTTACAGCCACTCCACTGTCCGAGATGGTGCCAACGCCCACAGTTGACCACTGCACCAAATGCCCCGAGCTGAAATCGTACCCGGCGCGTCTCAAGTTCTTTGTATCCGTCGGTGAAGGCAAAGAAGAAGAATACGAAGTCGCGCTGACGTACGATGTGAATTTTGTGACGGCACATCCATGTGCTCCTTCGCAAAGAGTAAAGGTTGTCAAGTCTTCCACAAGTCCTGCACTTGGTTTTCAAAGAGCGGATTGCCCTGCCGATGTTTCGAGTAACGGTTCCAAGTCTGGCTTCAGGACCGGTACGTCGCCCCTTCTTGACTCTTGCTCCGTCATTCTTTCGTCCTGGCTGATCATAGTGAACTTGACATTTAGGTCACCCACTTCATAACTTTTACGAATTCACCGTGCTACATCTCTCGGAGCTGATTCAGAAACCAGATACGACGCTTTCCGAGTTCCTTGCTGTAAGTAGTTTTGGAAAGTCAGGATCGAACCGGGTACTCGTCATCGACTGCATTACAGGCTTTGCAGAGCAGCCACAAGTACCAGCTTTCGAGCGGATCATGACACCATCTTCCTCGCCGATATCAGATAGAAAGGGAAGTTTCTCTGCAGCAGCTCGCATGCACCTGGAGTCCCAGAAGATGCAATTCGGCTCCGACATGGAGATCATGGTCAGAGCCGTCTGTGCACAGAGAGGATGGAATGCGATTATCAGCAGGAGGAAGAGGAGCTGCCTTGCGTGTGCGATTCGTGAAGCTGGGGCCTTGGCTTGGAAAGTAGTCATCCGTGTGCCTTGAGGACAGGGCTTCACGCCGGAGGAGGAGTTCCATAAATAACGGATGAAAAGGCAAATAATGTAATGTATGAGTTGGCGTACTGGCTTTTTCATGATACATACATAATCGAGTTGACGAGCATGAGATGACAAAAATCCGTTGGACATTGGAAACAGCGGAATGATGGGCACGCTGCAACTATTCAGAAAAAATTACAATTCAACTCTCCATGTATTCAATCATCATAAAACCCTATTATCAAACCTTATCCAGCACGAGCGTCAGTGGCTGGCAAGTTCAATCTAGGTGCACTAACCTGTGCCGTGTTATCGTCGAGAATCTACCGCGGGAATAGCGTCTCTCTAACATCACACGGGCGGACCCGCTTTCACCAACACCCAACGCCAAGTCTCCATTGCTCGTTTCCGCAACCTCGGCCGAAACGCCCTCTCATCCCCCTATTTCCGCTTCAGCATTCCCATCTCATCCCGTGACGCTTGCTATTCAGTCGTCGTTACATATCGAAATAACACAGCCATGGCGCCAAACAAGGATATGCGACGAGCAGACCTGAGTAAGCCCCGGGAATCCTTCAACAACTCCTCCAGCCCGCGATACGATCGAAGAAACCCCTTCTTGTTCCCTTATACATTGCGCCGCACAAGTTGCTAACACGATGCTTTTCTTGTCGACTTAGTCGTCCCCTACCAAGAACCCGCGCCGTCGAGCGACAAGGCCGAATTCTCATCTACCATCTCCTCAACGCTGCCCATGGCGGCTATGTTTACCCGAAATCGATATATAGGATGGTATGTGCGAGGGAGCTGAGCACGTCCTTTTTACTACAATGCTGGGCGTATTCGTCACGGGAATACGTGGTGCAGTACAATACGCGCTACCTCCCGGGATGTATAATATAGACGGAACAGGAAACAAGCTCTCTCTTCTCGAAGTGGTGGACTGACTAGCTGGCTGGCTGACTCGAACATACGCAGGGCGGCCGTGGTATTCACAGTCCAGAACTGGCTAGGCGAGAGTCAGGACTCAAGCAAGAGTTCCTCCACGCCTGGGATATTCTCGGTTCTCATGTCCGGTACGACCTCATGCCCTCCCCGGCGGCCCTCTCCCTTTTTCGCATGCCCTTTCTTCGTGAGGGATCGTTGGAATCGTTTCTTTGAAAAAGGATGTACCCACTGACGGAATTTTGTGGCACGTTTTGAAAATACAGTCATGGCGCTCGGTGTGACATATATGCCCCTATTTCTGCCTCCTGCGAAGGGCGCAGGGGGGACTTCAGGCACGGAGGCTCCTGCTCCTGTTCCAGTGCCGTCTTCATGAGAAGCAGACGGTAGATGTGAGCGGGTACAGGTGCGAGGTATATATATATAGAGCGCAGCTGCCAGCGAGGGCTAAACTCGCTAACAGTGGTTATGAGGCTGTCTTTATGGGTGAATTGCTTCATCACAGGAGAAGAATAGGGATAGGGGACTGGGGCCATGAACGCGCATGCAACGGGCGTATGGGGTCCATGTGCACTCTATTGTCTTCCCAAGGAGTTCTTGGTGTCGCACAGAAATCAAGAAAAAGAGCATGCATGCAAATATCAAACGTCAACGAGCCTGTATATTATCGTTCTCTGATTTCAAAGAAGATGGCAACACACAGATTCATTGTCCCGCTTATTTGTGCACATGACACCAGGAAGTGAACAAAACACAAGGGAATATTCGTTGTCTTGGACAGACGACGGTTCAAAAGCGTTGGCTTCAGGACAGTTCCATTATCTAATTCCATCCTGCCTAGCAAATACCGCGGCTAGCATCGCATTGCATCGTCTTAAAAATACGTTGAACTCATAACATTGTGTTTTCTTTGGGTATTTTCTTCTCTTTCCCAGTCCTAGGAGTCCTGGAGTTCAGTTCATGAGGTGTCCCACTGTGCGTGTCGCCGTGATGGCGTATTGTATTCGTTCGCATTGCTTTTCGTTTGCTTCGCAATCTCGGCTTTGCTTTCAAGGTCGCCAACGGCGTCAGGTACCATTCAACCAATTCTCAAGTTGTTTCGCGCGGCATGACAATTTCAGAAACAAGTCCCCCCTTCCGCCACGACCAAACTTAGAGTACACAGCAATGAAAACATCTACTCGTAGCTTGAGTCCAAGAAAGAACAAAAAGGAGGAAAAAGGAGAAAAAAAACTAGTCAGGCAGTCTCACTGCATAGAACCACCCTTCGTCTGTTACATACCACCTGCTATCCCCCATGTGATCAATAGTAAATCGGTTGCGCTGGGTCCAGTTTCCGTCAACCTCGCGCACATAGTAAAAACGAGAAGGGTCATCATCCGCGGGTTTGAAATCCTGAGGCTCGAAGAGACGGTTGCTAAACGCGAATTCGAGCTGACGGACGGCTTCTTCGTGAGGTGTCTTGCCTACGCCCGAGACATCGGGAATGGCGTTGGAGGAGGCATGATTACCTTGAATATATGTCATGGGTACTCCCGCGTGTACGCCCATGGGCATGCTGGGCCCCGGAGGCATCGCGGCAGCAGCCATCATTGGAGTCGCCGTGGCTGCCATCATGTGCTGCTGGCCGGGCATACCTTGGACGGCGGGCATGTAGACCTGACCATTCACCATGACGGGTTGAGAGCCCGGCATGGGCATGTACGAGGGCTGGGAGATGGCGTAGGCCTGTTGGCTGGGAACGTGTCCATAAGCTGGCTGCATTGATTTGGTCTTGATTAGCTATGTGAAACTATACGACGAGACGAGAGACAGCTAGGAGTGAATGAAAAGCGGTCCAAAAACAAGCAGAAGAAGTGATGAAGTATCCTAGATAAACGATTGGTGGCGCTACCATCAAGTTTTATGTAGGTGGCCACAAATCCAGAGCACATGGATTGACCGACAAATGCATCAGAGGGTTCTGGCACACGTCTGACAAGGAAAAGAACGAAGAGAAAGAGAAGGGCGAGTTCAACTTGTCGTCATAATAAATTAAATGGAAAAATAGGCACTTGCGTAGTATGCACAGATTCCGGGTATAGTTGTCGTCATCGGCGGCGAAACACACACAGCAGCAGCGGCGGCGGCGGCGACAGTGGGAACAAAAGGAAAAGAAACACCAACTTGAAAAGGCCCATCAAACCGGGGTACATAAAGATGCTGGATCGGACCAAACGTGGTGTCCGGCACAGGAGGCTGGAAATTCACCCCCGTGTGAGGCGCCGCACAGTTCTGATAATCAGCCATGTTGTTGCTGGTCTGATACTGGTATGGATAAGCGTAGGGCACGCCCGGCGGAACAAAGTTCTGCGCGTGTTGCTGCTGCTGGTTGGTGAGGGGATGCGGAAATGAATGAGGAGGGAGGACAGCACCAGAGGCCGTGGTTGATGAATAGGTCGGTTGACAGTTGACACTGCGAGTTGGGTCGGCAGCTGTATACCAGGTGGGAGGACGGTTCAGAAACGGCAACCCAGAGCCAAGTTGAGGATGAGAGTCAGGCTGAGTGTTCCTGTTTTCGGCGGTGGTGGTTCTGTCGTCGTCGTCGCCGTTGGCCTTGTCTGGTAGAGGCGGCGTGGAAGGGGGATGGTGTTTCTTGGACTTGTCGTCAAACCGAACGTGTCGAGGTAGCGAGTCTCTAGACTTAGAGGCCGGTATCTTGCGGCTGGAAGACTTGGGAAGGTCCGAACCCGCCTCATGCATTGTTGTGCGCGGACGGGATGCGAGGCATTGCCAATGGCACGAGGGCAAAGTGTGAAGGAAGCGCCGTGAGTTTGGGCGATGAGGCCGGATGGGAGAGGTTGGATGAGAAAGGAGAGAGACGGAAAGGGGACAGAAAAATTCAAGCCAACATCAACACCTTTTATGTAGGAAATTGAAGATGGATGGACAATTCACGCCTCACGTCCGAGAGCACTGAGGAATGACAAGAGGTAAACAAAGAGGGAGTGAGCTGGGAACGGCGAGCTCAAGCAAGTTCTGGTGCGGGTTCACAGCTCACTTTGCACTCACTTTTGCTCCTGCTGTTCAAATCTCGCAGATGCCAAGAGAAGGGGAGGGGGAATAAAGGGGTCGACTAACACCAACGGCAACGGCAATGGCAATGGCAATGGCAATGGCAATGGCAAAACTACTTACCGCAGGTTGAAGAGACCAGGCCGTTCCATCGTGCACCCAGGTGGACTGTTCCGGCATACTGTCGAGAGGATCTTCGTATTGCGTCCAGGTCCAGGGGAAGCACGGAAGACACATGGCGGCGTATTAGTTCAGTGTTGGCGGTTCGACGGGGCGAAGCATTCGGGAAGCAAGTGGCTTAGGGAGTATGTACAAGGGAAGTTGTTGATGACCAGACAATAGAATATGCTTGCCAGCTTAAGCAATTTGCTTAACTGGAATCTGCCAGCTGATAAGCTCCGTGCTTCGAGCTTGCCTGCATCGCGGCTCGCTGTGAATATCAAACTATGCCAACCGGCTCACAGCTCCAACATCCTTTACGACGGCCCGTCTTTGCCCTGGCCCCACCGGACAAGTTCGCGTTTGCCTGACAACGGATTTGCCCAAACGGCACGACTCCAATAATGTGAATTGTACACCAGACGCCTCATCCTTTATGGTCTAATACTCGCTGATTACCTGATGTGATAATGTACACTGGTCCCGATTTGTGGATGGAGAGGCAACCATCCATGACAAATGCTGCCGAGCCTGCTTCGTCGGCTTGCACAAGGGGTTTGCTTCCGGTGCCTTCGCGTCCGTGTTTTCCTCCCTCTTCCGGTACCCTTTGTTCTCTACCCGTCCTCTTCAAGACATGCCACCTTTTGACGGTTTTGGCTCGCATAGGAGCGATGCTAAAGTTGGTTGTTGGTTCTTAAGTTTGACTTCAAACAAGTTGAAGCGCCCATATTTTCGCGAATAGATCCATTATCGTGTTGAACAGACGAGGCATGAATTACAAGTTCTCGATGGGCGCCTCAGGCTCGGGAACAGGGAAAAAAGATCGCCGCACAATCTGTCCAGTCATTAGCCATGAACTTCGTGAAGCAAGGGAATTGTGTGAGCGTCCAACTTACAGCCCAAGACGCGGCAATGGAGCCAACCACACCACCAGATATCAGCATGGAGCGACCACCACGCGTGCTCTTGAAGACCATCCCACTGAGAACGCCCGCAACCACAGTATTAGCCGCGTCATGCTTGCCCCGCAGATACCCAATCGACGAATTTACACAGTTGTATACAATGGCGACAACACCGGCCGAGTTGCCGAGGAATGGTCCTCTTCGGGTCATGCCGTTCAGGATGGCGTTCATTCGCAGCTTCGGCGGCTGTGCAACAGACTTTTGGAGTCCATCCTTTAATCCCCAGAGACCTCCTAATGATAGACCAGCCAGATATGTGACGCCCGTGCCGTAGCAAAGATCGTCGGTAAAGCCTCGTGACGGCAGGACGGATTGGCCACCAGGTAGAGCGGATAGTGCAGAGTCCTCGAGAGTCAGGTACTCAAGAGTATCCTTGTTCAACCCGGCGAGGGGATGCAGTTGTGAAGGATCGGCAAAGGGAGAGCTCTGGAGGAAAGACTCTACGCCTTGTCCATGTGAGGGATCAAAAACGGCCGAAGACGAAGGCGCCGGCGCATCGAAGGTGTGTGTCTGTCCGTTGCGCTGCTCCTGGCGAGGCTTCTGGCCACTAGTGAAGGCGTTCCACAAGGATGACATGATGGCTGGGCTCCCGTCTATGATGGCCGTGTCTGACAGTAGGTGATTTCGATACTACGTGAACGATTGTCAAGGGTCGTTGTCCGTGGGGTGGTCGAAGACGGGGTTGGCCAAAAGAATGCAATGATCCGAAGTGTGTACTTGTCTGCCTGCTTGGATGACTGCCACTTCCCAAAAATCTTTGCGGCCAGTCGCGCGCGTCCTCGATTGGCTGGTCCGGGCTGTGCCTGCTGAACGTCACGTGCTACTTCAGAAGGCAGAAAGAAACCGCATTGCCGCTCGAATGTCCGGTCGAATCGAGCCAGATGAAGGAAAAGAAAAACAGGTGCAATCGAGCGATCTAGGTAACATATACTACGTCGAAGTCGTGTTGGAGACTTTAGAAGACAGCGTGGTCTTGAATTCAGGGCGAGCTGAACATAGCACGAACACTGCACGAGTCGCCGGTCTACGACTGCATGGCAGTGCACGATCAGTTCGATCCCAAGGGCCAAGATGCAGTTTGAAAATCCGTCAACGCGATAGCAGCAACGGACTCAGTTAGGTCAACATCGACCCGACAACCCCAGATTGAATCAACTGGATTGCCAAATTGTACTGTAGCAGCTCTTCACATGAGCTCTACGCTTACGGAAGTACAACTTCAAAGTACTATTGTCCATCATCCGAAATAGAATTTCCTCATGGCATGTCGCAACCACCTCAACACGGACATCAACGAGATCGTAAGTACGTGATAGGTAGGCAGTTACTTTACTTTGGGAGACCGGGAACGGCCAAAGCACCCACTGAGCGGAGTGTCTAGCAGCAAGTCGCCGTAGCGAAGTCTTCCATAATGAAATTAAGTATTAACATGACGGTTAATAGTTTAATCCCAACTGATGATGTAGATGGAAGAAGGAGAAAGAGAAAGATTGTCGTGGGCTGGCGCGCTTTATATACCGGCGCGAAAAAAAAAATTGATGGTGGGGCGGACCAAAGGTGGGACAGGCACGGCGGTACGGGGTACATACTACATAGGTACCTTGTACTTGGGTACTATGTATGTACATATGTATATAGTCGTGAACAAACTTCTCCATTGTGCTCCTCGGGTCACCCTAAACCTTTGCGTTAAGTTACCGGCTCTGCTTCACAGGAGATGCCACGGCGAGGATTCAAATCTAGTCAATTGACCTCTTTTCTGATGATTTTGGACAATCTTTCTCAAGTATATGCCCTTGAATTGCCCCTCTGCTAGACCCAATGGCCATCTTTCGGCACTGGGCAGTGGTTGGCTCGGACCACCTTTTGAAGTGTACCTATTGATGGGCGAAACGCGAGGGGCGAGCAGAAGCCTTCCATCGTCGAGAGGTATTCTTTTCTACCTGACTTCGTCCGACATTTGTTAGACAAAACTGAAGAAATCGTGCGGCGACGCGTAGCGGAGGCGCACATTTCGTGTTTGCCTCTTTATGCTCGAGTTCTCAGTGAGTAATGAGGG
>SRPX01000444.1:0-21447 GCA_018360215.1 Claviceps spartinae
CGAGTAATTTGTCCGTCTTCGTGTAGCACGTCTACAGTGTATTTCAATCGGTCGACGTCTCTTCTTTTCGGACCTTGCCAATCTGTGGTTACAGAAGACGCGGCAGGCCCAAGAAACAACTTCCACCTGATACTGAAGAAGCAGGGGAGACTCCGGATCCGCCACCACAGCAGGCGCCGAAGAAGAGAGGACGAGGTCGGCCTCGTAAACACCCTTTGCCCAATAACGGTGACATTTTCCTTATGTCCAACGAAGGCGATATTTTCCTTTCCGCCAAAGAGAAGGCCGACATGACACTTGCCGAATACTTGCGCAAGGAGGGCAAGATCACGACGCCGGGCGCCGCGTTTGAGGCATCTGATAAGGCGGAGATAGAGTCATTGATGGCGCGGGGAGTGTTCAAGCTCATCAAGTATGATGAGAAGGTTCATGGCAGTTTGAGGATGTTTCACTCACGGATGGTGCGAGAGATAAAAGGGATAGGTACCGACAACCCTTATGAAAAGTCCCGACTAGTGATCCAAGGATACAGCGACGACGGAAAATGGATCATACTCACATCGTCGCCAACGCTCCAGCGGTCAGCCCAGAGAGTGATCATAGCAATTGCCCCCTCGCTCCCAGAAGAAACAATCGTGATCTGGGGGCGGGATATCACACAGGCATACCCGCAGTCGAAGACTAACCTCATGCGTACCATCATAGCAAGGCTGCCGAAGGAATTGGCACACTTATTTCCCCCGGACACAGTGATGCTCATTATCAGACCGTTATATGGATTGGCGGAATCAGGACTGCACTGGTGGGCGACATACCACAAGCACCACCGAGAACAACTAAAGATGGTGACTTCCACCTACGACCCGTGTCTCCTGATCACTTCAGAGGATAATCCACATTTCGGCGTTATTGGAATGCAAACGGATGACACCCTCGGACTCACGGACAAAGCTTTCTCTGAACGTGAAGACGAGGAACTTCGCAATGCAGGTTTTATCGCGAAACCCAAGACGTTTCTGACTCCCTCAAACCCGCTAATCTTCAACGGATGCATCATGACTATGGCTCCTGACAGAAGCATCTACATCTCACAGAAAGGCCAAAGTAAGAAGCTCGAACCGATTGAACGAGATGGTGAGAATGCGAAGAAGCGATACGTTGAACAGAGAGCCCGCGGTGCATACGTTGCGACCATCTGCCAACCAGAGGCATCATATGATCTCTCGGTAGCCGCCCAGTCACAAGACCCGACGCAGGATGACATCAAGAAGTTGAACAAGAGGATAGAATGGCAAATCAACAACCACAACCGAGGATTGCGATACATCCCTCTTGACCTCACGACTGCGGCGTTATACGTGTTTGTAGACGGATCC
The DNA here is from genome assembly GCA_018360215.1 of Claviceps spartinae. NCBI lineage: Eukaryota > Fungi > Ascomycota > Sordariomycetes > Hypocreales > Clavicipitaceae > Claviceps > Claviceps spartinae. Next base: position 1,377 of record SRPX01000444.1, read on the forward strand.
TTTGCAAACAATGCAGACCTCAGCTCCCAGTTAGGATTTGTGATCATTCTCGGAAATGAGGACAAGCACGATGGCGAACACTCCTTTACTCTCAAAGGAAACATCGTAACATACAGCTCCACCAAAAGTAAAAGAGTCACGAGGAGCGCACTAGCTTCCGAGCTGTACGCTATGGTGCAGGGCGCCGACATGGCTTTTGCGATTAGCACAACACTCGAGTTGATCACGAAACGATTGAAGATACGATCAATCCCTACCATCATATGCACAGATTCATTTTCGCTATACGAATGCCTCGTGAAACTAGGGACAACGAAGGAAAAGCGCCTGATGATAGATATCATGGCCCTTAGACAATCATACGAGCGAAGAGAAGTTTTGGAGATAAGATGGATAAACGGGCAGGACAATCCTGCGGACGCGATGACGAAGGGAGCACCGAACAAAGCACTGGAGAACTTTGTCGATCACAACAAGATCGATGTACGAGTGGAAGGATGGGTAGCGAGACCCTTGTTGGAGCCTACGGACCAAAGCGGCGAACAAGCTGCTTCAGTCTAGTCGTTCTTTTGTCAGACACAGATTGACCAATCATGTTTTCTTTCATTCTTTCTCTCATATTGGGTCACATGTACATTCATTTCGAAGACCCTTGTATTTCCTTTAATTGTTGTTCAACCACGTCTGCGATTCCTCTTCTTTCAACAAAAAGAGAAAACTGCGAATGTCGGAATCGCTCATTACTCACATTGTCAACTGCACTCTCATTGGCTGAAGTGCAACCCGGCTCCACTCGCAGAGTCTGCACATCGTGGCCACAACACCACGAGTCCCTTTCCCTTCACTCTTAGAAAGACAAGACAACAAGAGACCAATAAGATACCGACGTGTGTACCGTTTTGACATATCGTGTGTTCGATATTTATGCATGCATGCTTGCTTTCATTTGCTTTCCCTTTGCGAATCCAACACCTAGATATTTCGAAATTCTTGCAACAAATGCTAAGGATATACATCACTAGTTACTCGAAACTTGAAGCGCAGGCAACGAGATACCGTCTTTATCTAGACGTAACGGTGGCAGGTGCAGGCTGCAAGCTGGCAGCCTGGCAACAAAAGAGCATGATCACAGCTGGCTTTCCATTGGAAAGCAACGTCTTCAACAAACCTGCTGGAATCAGGAGGCCTGCCGCCTCGATCCGAGACTGCCTCAAGTTCCGTCGAGAATTTGTGAGATGAATTTGTGAGATTGGCTCTCAATCGTGGCTCACTAGTTGGAAATTCCGAGTTCGGCGTTACTAAATCGCCCACGGCCGAGAGTTTAACTTGGTACTCACATGATTTTTGATGTGGGATGATGGAATGAATTCATCACAGAGAGCTCAATTGCTAAGCTTATATCAAGGAAAATGTTTGTAGCAAAAGCTGCAATACAGTACGGATCATCACTCGAGCAGTACTGGTTCCTAACTTCCTCCGCAGATGTCAAATCCTTGGGAATACGATATGTAGTCATGAACGTGGCAAATTTGGTATGCAATGAGTATCTGAAAGCTGGGCGTACATGATCACGCAGACACGCGGGCGGCTAAAGTTCAATATCGAGCAGGGCCATTTGATACGCTTCTGCCGAGATGAATCGCTCCATCCAAAATGTGACAAACCTTAGCTCCTAACGACCAGCTGTGAAACGACAACCTAAGGACGGTGAACATCCTGCCTACTGATGCAATTCATTACATTAGATGTGCGTCGCTCATTTATTTGCTGAAATTGAGACTAAAGGTGATTGGTCTCGCGTCTTCGTCCATCATCGGATGAAAGATAAATTCAATTCTTCCCTTGGGGCCTTGTCCCGTTGTGTGACCAAAATGCTGCCCGACACCGAAGAGCGAATTCTTTATTCACTCTCAGTATGGCGACAAGACAATTGAGCGCCACGCATCGTCATACCTTGACGGCATGTGCATCTTCTATAAAGCATTGCTTCTCCGACCGACGTACGGATTCAACATCGTGCTGCTTTAAGTTCCCATTGAATTGTCATTATTAAGTGTTTTCTTACTTATTACTTATACAATTACCGTCTTACATGCCTGGAAAGAATATGGTCATATTTCGGCACTCCGGGCTCAATATAGCCTTGACGAGGTGAATTCTCCCTGTTCCCGGAATAAGGCTTTTGGAAACAATGACTATTACCTAAGCCTGGGAAGCTCACAATCACATTGCTCAGGGCACGTTACGGAGGCGCTTTTATTGATTACGAACTTGAATGCGAGGGGACAAAGATCCCCGTTCACAAAATTGTCATCTGTTCTCAATCCCAAGTCTTCATGGCAGCGTGCTCAGGTGCTTTCAAGGTAGGCTATCCCCCTTGCCCAGCATAGTTCTTTCCACACGATCCGACATGTAAAGCAAATATTATGACAGGAGTCCGAGGGAACATACCGCATCAAGGACTTCACTCTCACTCATGTTAAGTGCATGGCCGACTTCCTCTACGCGGGCACCTACTCGACACCCAAAGCACTCCCTTCTACCTCCACCACGGCCACCACATCAGCCGCTGCCATTACACTCGACAACAGACGGGATATAGATGATCCCGTTCTGCACGCCGTTATGTATGCCGTAGGAGACAAGTACCTCATTGAGGATCTCAAGAACTGCGCCAAATCTTTCTACCAAAGCTCGCTATACCATCATGCAACAACCGTGGAGGCCTTTTTACAGTCCGTGCGGGAAATTTACACCAGGACGACTGACGAGCAGCAACACAGTCGCGAGCTTCGCCGGATAGCCGTCAAGGCTGGATTGCGAAAATTCGGCCTGGCCATGGTATCTAATGAGTGCAAGAGTCTGTGCGATGAAGTGCTGGAGGAATGTCCTGCATTTGGTTCCGATATCCTCAGACCGCTAATGAGAAAGATGGAGGATGACCGCATGGGGCGGCGGTGTTCCTACTGTGGGATTTCGCATCCGCCGGAGGACTATTTGGCGCCGATACAGAGTTCTTTCTCGATGGGATTGCTTGAGCACGAGTGTGTCTGAATCTTGCTTTCGGGTTGAGGGGAGATGAGCACGATTTTGGTAGTCTGGGGCGGAGTGAAAGAGTCACTTGTTCAAAGTTGGCGACAGGTGTGGTATGGAGGATGCGGCACAAGACACTAAAGTGTGCGTAGTACTAGCAGGTAAGGTGACCCAGCAAAGCTCTCATTCAAATTCTATGCTGAGACTATGAGTCTCTGAGAGAACAGGGAACGAAACCTCCAATGTCGTCATTGCCTGCGAGGATTTGCAGCAGTGAAAAAAGTCACGCTCAGAGACTCGCGCAGCCTCTCTGTCTCAGATCCTAGGCTTCTCGTCGTGTCTGGTTCCAAGATGGAAATCTCGTGAAGCCATCTACGCACGAAGATAGCTAAGAGTAGCAGCCGCTGTGGGCTCCCCAAACGAACTCGGCGATCTAAAGGCACATGGCCTTCCGGTACGATTCTGCAAGAATGAATGCGTTTCGTGCCTAGGACTCGATCAGATAAAGCAACTTTTTCGTATCGCGGCAGTGTCTATGGATGAAGAAACGCTGGCGCATCTGGAAAAAGAAAGGACCGGTAATGGCACTTAAATTGGGCATCGCGGTATGAATCTTGTTTGGGCGGCAGCAGCAGTAGTAGATCCCGCCTTGTACTCAAAGGCAGAGGCATGGGGCTGAGAGACGGCGATATGCACGTAGAATGTAGGGACAGTAAGAAGTGTTTTGACTTTTGAGTGATTGTGTGTGCTGTGGTGTGTCTGTGCATATTATTGACTCTGGAGTCTGATTATGACGTTCTGCGCGAGGTTGTAACTTGTATATACGTATATGTACACATAGATGCAAGCCAGTCCCGACTCGCCAGCTATCTAAACCACAAAGGCCGTTAATTTTATAAGCGGGTGCTTGTATTACGCTTGGTATATTGGGTTATTCAACATGATTTCGATGGCAACGCTGCTTCAATCATCCAGGATTCCAGCACACAGCAAGTCTTAGTGGCGTTCGGTGCTGAGACTAGAAGGGTACCTACCGTATCCTCGGTGGAAGGAGCAAGAGAAGAGTACTCTCCGTCTAGCAAAGTGGATTGATCGCACCCGCTGACCTATCAACTCGCGTGCGCTGGCGTACACTTAACGCCTTATTATTACGTAATCTTGTCGTGAAACCTTCCATCGGAAAACCCCAACTTCACAAATTCAGATCATCGACAATACCAGCCAGAAAGGGCAACGCTACTCGCGCCAAGCACGTCCCAGCGTGCCAAACAATACCAATCGCGCTTCTAAATTGAAGGGAAATTTCACACGAAATAACGCTTACTCGACGAAAGTAGAATAAGACAGCCGAATAAGAAGAAAGACAAAAATCATGGACCTTCGATCCCTCAACCGGCCCGTCGTCCGGCCCCTCGCCCAGCTCTTCACCACACTACGCCTCACTCGAACACCTTTGATCACCCAGCGCGGCCACAAAACCACCTCCCGAACAAAGCGGGCTCTCAAAATCCCCCCCCACGACTCCTTCCTCCCCAGCCGCGCAGCGCCATTCCCCGCCGCCGATACCATCATATACAACCCTCCTTCGTCGGAAGCATCTCCAGCGCACACTCCCTTCGTCTTCCTGCCACCCAACGACCCTCGTCGATCCGCGCTGCTACGAATCCGCCAGACTGCTGCTGCGGAAGAAGCGAACAAACCTATCACTGGGAAGAGCACGACCACCGAGGATGACAATCTACCCCCGATGATGAAGTATAAGCGGCGCATGCCGCGCTATAACGTCACGGAAGAGGACGTAGAGACTATACGGCTTTTGAGGGCCGAGGATCCCATTACGTGGAGTGTTTCGAAATTAGCTGCCAAGTTTGACTGCTCGGAAGTCTTTATCAAAATGGTGGCGCCAGCATCAAAGGAGCACCTGAAGTGGTTGCAGGAGAAGTTGGAGAAGAAGAAAGCGAGATGGGGGCAGATCAGAACGCAGGCGAGGGAGGAAAGGAAAATGAGGGCGAAGATGGTTTATCGAGGGGAACTGTAATCGCGATGGCGGGAAACTCTTCTTTGTGCTACTACAATAAGGAAGCTTCAAGTTGCACATTTATAGTTAATCTTCCTGATGGCGCCTTGTGGATGAAGGCGAAGAGAGGTGAGACCGTAGGGTTTCAATGAGTGATGGCAGTTTTGTTCTCAAAAACAGCGAAGGAGACAGATAACCCATCTCATGTATAATTACAATGTTAAACACATCTGTCCTAAGACAAGTAAATGCAGAACTGATGTGCACTGAACTGGTTTCGCCAAGGGATGTGGTTCTCATCTTTTGCTCGTTCCTTTTCAAGCTGATATTGTCGCTGCTTTTGGCTTGAACGAGGAACAAGTTCAATCGCGTATTATTCCCACTCTTTCAATGCCGAAACTACTTGTTTGAAAGCAAAAACGCCAACGAAGAAATGCTCGCATCATCACGAACGCATCATTCCTAGTCACATCACCGCATTGCACAACCGTCGAAGAATGGGCCCTTCTCAATCGCTAGGTCGCTTTTACCGGGTATCACGCGGCAACACCAGCCGCACCAGCTTCTGGCACAGCCTTTCAGTTCTGGTGCCAGGGCACAGCTTCCACAACCCTTTTCGGCCTCCCATTCCGGAACACAGGCGCCTACGCGCACCATTCGGACGAGCTTGCGCTTGACCCGCCCGCCGATGCCCTCAATCTCGTGACGCTCATAGCCAGGGCCGAGCTGGGGAGAGGACGTTTGTCCATGGCGATCTTCTTCAATGAGAGACCCCAAGGGCGTGGCTAGGCCCAATGGTGATAGAGTAGAGCTTGCGTGCGCGCCCAGAGCAGGAGGCGCTGAATTCGCCGTCATGTAGACAGGCTGTTCATCCCATGGCGTTGTGCCATTGTCGCGCGCGTCTTGTGCGTCGCAGTCTACTTCATGCTCGCGATCTCTCGCAGCAAGGCAGGCGGCTTCACGGCCGCAGATGACGCCTCGGTCTCCGTCGCCGATTCCCGTTCCCAGTCCGCCTAGAACCTCTCCATACTGCGTGCGCCAGCGCCAAATGCTATGAGTGGTTTTCAGTACAATGAGTAGCTTCCGGGGTGGAATAAGAGAGAATGTATGGCGATGCCTTCACAAACCTCTGATATTCGTTGTCGGCGCCGCGAATGCTTCTACCGCAGGGCTGGCATAGCCAAACTCCACATGTCTCACATTGGCAAAGTGACTGCTGCACAGAATCCGATGTGAATGGTAAATTGGGGTCGAGGCGTGGGATTGCTAGTGCAGCAACAGGTGCCTTGATGCATGTTCTACAAAGTCTACGGTGTCTTGCACGTAGCGCAATTGGCGCGGGAGGTTTAATGGCGCAGTTCTGTGCAAATGGCCGTTAGCATTCATTATTGCGACAACAGGCCCTCGAGGCCTTCAGCGCGCAGACCAAGACGGACGACGACGTACTCGGCAGATGACGTCGCCACATTTTCGACACTCATCGACCATGTCACGAGCGCAGCGACCTGACTTGCCATGGTAGCCCCGACCGTTCTCCATGTAGTGCCTGCCGCTGGCTTGGGCACGATAGCGCGAAAAGTCCTCGGCGTTGACGGAGATGTTCTCGTTGCGGCAATGCAGCGTCGAAGTCAAGAGAACACTCCGGTATTGAATCAGGCCATGGTGGACCGAACGGCACGAGCGAGCGAGGGCGTCCAAGGTGTTCAGATCGATGGATGACACTATCGATGCAATGATGCTGAAGCCCACCAACAATCTCGTCAGCATTGATACGGAAAGCTAATGAGGGCAAGCAAGGCTACAACGACGATGACGCACGGATAGCACTGAAACGCTCTGCCAATGCAATTGGATGTGAGCGAAGTTGGTTCCCGGGGACGAGCAGAAGGCATCTCGGGGCTTTTGCTTTGCCCTTGTTGTTTGAATAGCAGGCGACGTCGTATCACATCTTCGCCCAGATAGCCATCATCGTCGGTGCTATCTTCTCCTAAATCAATGAAGCGAGCCATGTTTTGTAAGACTGCCGTGACGCGTATGATCGAGGCTTTGGACGTTGCTCAACTCAGAGATCACATCAGCGCTGACTTGCCGATGACGGAAGAAGGCACCAGAGGCCAAGATGGTCGAAGCTCTAGAGAATGATGGAGGAAAACGGGGGAGCCATCTCACATATCCTTGAGGACGGTATCCAATCCCTGGACTGAAGATAGTTAGCGCTGGCGATGTTCAAGGAAAAAAATGACTGCAAGTACTCCAGGTATGTAGGTAGGTTAGGTAGGCTGAGCTTGGGCAGCGTGCCTCTCCGATCTCCACAAGGCGCTGACATCTTATTACAGGCCGCGCGGGGTATGATTTTCCCTGCCGAGGAATGACGGAACCGCCTGGCACCACGCGCAAGCATCTGGCGACCTACCTATTCCTCAGTCCTTCACGAGCCACGATACCTATTCACTCTTTCTCGTCAACTCTCCGTCGATTGCTACAAGAGCCATGCGGAGAGATGCTACTGACAGGTACGTGCTCCTCCATTATCTGGAATGTGTGCAAGGAAGACCAACATCAGAAAGAATAATCGTGGAACCAAGAGGCGCAGAGACTGTGCCTTCTATCTCGAATTCAACCCGCATCCTCATCTGGATATGCAACCACGTCTACATCCTCGTCGGTCCCTTGCCTAGGTACATATTCTAGGCCCAGCGCTAATCCTACAAACACAACACACCAAGACCACAACATTTGTTCGACACAGCTAATAAATTCGATAAGATAGGGAACAAGGGCGGCGTCAGTTTCGGGTCTTGACAGAAGAAAAGTCAGCATGATTGCCAATTGATTTCGAATAATTTGTAGCCGACTTCATCCGCTCGACCGATCTCGCCCTTCTTCTCCACCCTCTGCATCGATGAAATGCCCAGCCTTTTTCCGTCCGCCCTGGTGCATTTCTCCTCGTCTTCGAAAGCCATCTCGACGCTGTTGCTGATGTCGGCAAATTTCCCATTGGGTCGAACAGATGCCATAAGCCAAAAAACACCCGCATCAGAAAGCAATAACTTCGCACAATCCCGCAACCAGGAAGCATGTTCAGGCGCATAAATAACGTCGGCTGCAATCAACATGTCCACCGGTACATGGAAGGGCTCTTCCCGGGATGGGGCAGACCAGTCAAGATGACAGGCCACGACAGGAGCTGCATCGGGTGTCTTCTTCATGTGAGAGGTAACGTTGGCCTGCAGATTGGCTATCACAGTCGGATGGTAGTCCGTCGCAACGATTGTCGGTCGCGACTCTGAAATATATGGGATGAGTCTGGACAGGAACAAACTAAGCAGTCCAGTTCCCGCTCCAAGCTCAACAATCTGGCTTGAAGAACCTGACGCAGTGACGCTGAGCCCGAACTTTTCTGGACACTTGGCTATCTCTTCCGAAAGAACGATTGACGCACCCCATGTCTGCAACCCAACATCCGTATGATCATCGCCAGCTTGCATTGGTGTGTCATACACCTCTACCTCAACCTTGGAGTCCTGGTCGTTCCGTAGGAGGAAGCTGAATTCGCGGGTCATTCCGAGTTCCATATCATGGGCCACATTTTCCTTTGTATCGTTGACTAGACACGATAAGATGGTGCAGGCTTCATCTACGAAGCGTTCCGAGACGCTTTCTTGCAGTGAAAGTTCAAATGCGCGACCGATAAACCCAGTCAACCAACGAATAGCAAAGCTGCGCTCAAACTCATCACATCTGAGGCATTCTGTCTCAAAATCGTCATCCGTGTCGGCCTCGGACGCATAGCCAGAATCTGCCGCCAATAAGTGATTCTTGTAGCTTGTTCGAAAGTCCAGAGGAGTCGGCAGCCGGCAGAACAGTTTCTGCATACTTCCAAGCGCGTTTCCAATCTGATCTGCGGTCAGCGTACCCAAATTGCTCAGATGGGGCAGGCTTATAGATGGCGGTTGCGCATTTCGCCCCGTGATACCTGTTATGGCCATTTTTGGGCTGCTCCAAAGGTGGAAACTTTGAGGGAACTACCGCAATACGTCCAACAAGCAGTACATTTCAAGACGGATTGGAAATTCTTTGCAATACCATGACGAATTCGAGTTGGAAAAATCGATGTGCTCTGGGCTCTGTGCAGTGTGGAGCCCGAACAAAGCGTTTGTTCAAGAACCCACGTGGGTCCAGTCAGTCACTCACGATTTTGTTTGACACCATCGTGGCCGTGGGGCTGGTGAGAGAAGGATTCGATCGGTAATTAGAGGGTTCTGCGACCAGCCCTGCCCACCACGGCGCTGGCGCTGAAGTGCGCCCAGAAGTTGAATGTCCTGGACACGTCCAGTTGCGCTGTTCGCTACGTACTTCGTTTGAGATCTGGGTCGTCCGCAATTTCTAATGGGCCTCACAGACAATGAAACAGAAGTCGCTTTCTCCCGGCTCGGCGGATGCCAATACGGAGAGAGATAACGCCAGGAGAGCGGCCTTCGGATCTTCTCTCACCAGCTGCTGAATCACTCAATACGCCGCTGCATATTGTTCCGTCAAGCTTGCGAGAATCGAGGACGCACGAGCTCAGATTTCGCCCGGCGCACTCGTACGAAGAGTCTAGTCAGGAAACGAGGAGGATGATCGCAGATGTGATGAGCGAAGCAATCGTGCATGAGCGAAAGCTACAAACAGCAGCAGACTTGGTAATGGTATACATATGTGTGTGGCCGACGATTACTTGAGCGGAAAGTTTCACATTGTGAGCATGTGTGTGTGTACGTCGTGCGAGATGCGGTAGAATCTAGTCAAAATAATTGGTGACTCGACTAGTCCAATACCTCTCCTGTGTGGATGCGCCTTGTCTGTATAATTTCTACGATGTGTAAATAATGGTGAATACCTCCTCTCTCTCAGCAGTGAAAAAGACTTGGAACACGTACGCCGTAAATTACTCAGTACATAGCTCCATTTCCCGAACACCCCTTTGGCAAGAATGTTGCATAAATTTAGGGCTGGTCTGACTTTAAAAACCAAAAAAAAAAAAAAAAAAAAAAAAAAAAAAAAAAAAAAAAAAAAAAAAAAAAAACGATTGACTAGATCAAGATGGCAAGTGCAGACTGCAGTACCGTATGATCTATCAAGACCTTCATTAGACAATAGTAAATATAGCTCACCTGCCAAGAAGGGGACGGAAGTAATAAACCAAGGCGGCTGAAAGTGTACTCCATTACACAGCAACTTTCTCGAGGTGACCAGCTGGAAGAACTTCCTCGACAGTTTCGTCTGTATCTTTTAGGTCTAGTTCGACGTCGACATGGTCCCGGATCTTGAAAAAGATGGCAGGAAGGGCTACAACAAGAGAAGCAGCAAGTAATACCCAATTACTAATGAACTCGCTCATGAAGGAAATTTTCCGTCCATCGAGATTGGCCATGACTGCAGCGCCAACAGATTGTATACCCTTGTAGAACCCGACGTAGTTGGCTAATCGTCGACCAGAGTTGGATAAAGCACCCATATACCAGTAAATGCAAGCCTGCCAAACAGCGTCGTAGAATCCATAGAAGATGTAGAGAAACATGGGGCCGACATACCCAGGGGTAGTCCAGTCGGTCGGCTTATAGTTCGGGTTCAGCTTCTCGTCCACTGTCTCACGGGTATAATCCTTCTGATAAGCATATCCCCCACCCCACAAAGCGAAAGTGAAGATGAAGAGTATGACCCAAGTCACTTTGGCTCGAACCGATCGGCGAACTCCCTGGATGTCGACCATGACGCCAGTAATCCATGCGGCGATTATCTGGGCTAGGTAATACAGAAGACTGTTGAGGGCCTTGGTTCTCGTGGTGAATCTCGCGCCGTTCACTGCATTCTGTTGGTAGACATAGAACCAATTTGACGAAAAGAACATCGGAAAGAGGAGGATAATGAATGGCTCGAAACGCAGAGTCTCCCAAAGGCCTAGAAACTCGCTTTGCCAGCTAGGATTCTTCTTCAGGATAACACGACTGCCGTCTTTTCGCACGACGTCGCCAGCGTTGCAGAGGAAAAGGGCCAAGACAGCCCCGCAGAACATCAGAACGATAAACCCGATATAGGTGCCGTCAGAGACGGTGGAATTTGTTTTCACGTGAATATTTTCGCCGAGGGGGATCTGAATTGAGTAAACCTTCTGTCAGTACATACTACGCGAACGCAAGCTCGCTCATAAATGAGACCACGAGTACTGATTTTAGCGATTGTTGTTGATAGAAGACTGGTTTGCCATACCAAACTACCGATAACGGCACCCATATTAAAAATGCCCCAGAACCAGGCGAAGTAATGGCCCTTCTCGTGTTCATGTGGGTACGAAATCATGATGGTGCCCTGAGCGGTCCATAGTAAGCCAGCGCAAAGTCCAAGCCAAACACCGGCAAAAATGTTGAAGGCAGAAACATCTTTGTGAACGGAAGCAAGCAAGCTGCCGGCGTAGATGCAATATCCAATTCCTCCAAAAGCGAGGGTATACTTGACGCCTAATTTGTTGACAAAAGTACCGCCAAAGAAACCGAAAACCGCGAAAGTGCTGTACAGGGCCGTATTCTATCCACCAGTGTTCCAGCAGGTTAGCATAGCGTAGCGAGATAAGGCGAAAGGAAAGATTTCAGCTCAACGTGGGCCGAAACTCACCATATTATCTGCCAGAGTAGCGTCGGTTTTGCCACCACCTCCCAGGCCACCGAGAGCGTTGAACATGCCTGGGCACAGAAAACACACAAATGATACCATTATGAGCTGCGTCGGCGGGGAGGCATACCAGGGCACGTGGATGCCGCCCAACCTGCGTTCTTTGTATCTCCATCCTGTAGGAAGGTTGACGTCGTGATCGTTCGTGCCGTGACCTGGCACGGCTGTGTCAACTGGATGCTTCTCTGTAGACATTGAAGCCATCGTGGGTCGGTTCAGTGGCCGGTGCCCGATTCAAGATAAACTGATGAGAGAGCGTGTGTTGGACTTGGACCGAGTCCGTAGGTAGAATGCTCGTTTATGGCCTACACGAAGAATCGAACGCTTGATCGTCTGCAAAGTAGGCAATCAATCACCAAGTCATGTTAAGACTGCGTCACGCCAATGCGAAATTGATAAGGGGAAGACATTTCAACTGCTCCGATCCGCTGATACGTTTCGTTGGCCCGTGTTAAGGTTGGTGGCAATGTTGATGGGTGGGTACCTAAGGTAGGTCTGGTGCTACACACCATCAAGCCCAATTATTATCAAGTAGGTGTCGATTGTTCCCCCTCAATTGTGAGCTTCGTTATTAGCACAGCACAACCTGAGCTTGCGTTCTTCGAAGTTGCACCCGATAAGCGAAGCCTATCACTACGGAAACGGTACCTAAAACCGTAGGTAGCCGCCGCTCTCCTTTGAAGCTTATCTTGGCGCAGCAAGCTCCATTTCGTGTGTGGAAGCTGCTTACTGGGGATGGTTGCATTCGCCGAAATGGCTTGAGAACAAAGCAGGTTTCAGGGTTGCAGACCACCGGCGGAGAGTGTAACGTGTGGTGCCCACGTGCCACTTGGTAAATTTACATACCTCGCGCTCATACCTCTACTCGTGAATCGTGATCTCGACCATAAATAATCGGCACATTTGAAGAGCATTACTTGGGGAAGCTTGTGAACTACCTATGAAACAACAGGTTACTCAGCGAGGTGTTTTCCCCGAATTCCCGAAAATGTGGAACATCTCGGGCTTCGACGATCCGTTGTAACTTGCAAGTTGCGCCTCATAGTCATCATAACCATGTCGTACAGTGAAATGGGCCACATAGCGTCTTTGGATAGTGGGTGTACCGTGGCCTTCCGCTTCTCTCTTATAAAAGACACAAGATCGCGCGAGTGTATCGATGGCGATGCGGCAACCTCAACCGTCCCAGGGCCTCCTTTCTGACGCCGCCTGGCATGCTTTGATGCGATCATCATGAACAAGCGACTCTGTGAGACCCAGTGATCTCAACAAGCTCAGCGACAAACGCGTTCATCTCATTTCTGCCATGCGATTGATTCTATCGATGCGGCAACGTAGCGCACACGGTACCTGCGCGTCACCTTGTGTTTTCAGTATGAGAGAAGCGGGAGGCCCTCCTTCTCCAAAGACGCCATGTGGCCCATCTCATTACAACGCGATTATGAACAAGCGGCGCAGTCGCGTGAGGTTAATACCGATGATCATATTCCAATATGCGCTTCAAATGAGACGTGGCAGGGACCTCCCCAGAGCGAGAGAGTTCAGCTTTTGTACTAAGAAAAAACGCAAGGAGGCACGACCTCGTTCTAAATTTTGGACCAGGGGCAAATAAAATGCGACGACTGACGACTTTTTTGCAGAAGGCGGAGAAGCTACATACACAGAAAGAAGGTAAAAAGCGTATCGGAAGCAGATTTTGATCGATCCAGCAGAAAATTGCACATCCCATCGATGATCGAGATGCCATTTGCGGGGAAGAGGAAACTGGACAACTTACATACCAAGCGACGTCATGCGCCGTTGTTTCAGTGCTGGAAGGGCTCTGGGCAAACGCGATGGGGGAGATGATGCAGTAACGTGTGTATATTGGGGAAAAGAGGGCAGAAGAGATTGGCTAATTGGGTCTTGCTCCTTTCGTATTGCGCCGTAGCCTTGCTATCGTTCCATGAAGACCTCAAACATCATGCCCAGCTGATGCCATCAGTGGAGGTTCTCCACCAACTATCAGAGTCAGAAGATCTGATAATGAGAGAGCCGAAACATGTGCGGACAGCTGTGAGAGGACAAGTCGCTCACAGCCCATAAAGGCCGGCAGAGAAAAAGTCTCTTTTCTTCGTTTCTTTCCCATCTTCATCAACCACTCTATTGACGCTAGCCTGAAGTCAGACTCAGATCAGTCCATTGTGACTACTTCAGATTGTTCGTTTTCATTGAATCTCGTAACATACTGTTGGAACCATAAGGTTACGCATAGGCTATATATACATAGGGAAGCGTGTACTTAAAGCACAAAAACCCAAGACAGTCGCATCTTCTCTTGGGTCAACTGCTGTTATTCTCTAATGACTAAAGGGGCGGTGCTCGCTGTGTGGGCTTGTACCAGCATTGACCAAGAGACAAGACACGTCGTTTTGTGTTTGTGTACGTTAAGCACCGGTGCCCTATGCGGTTCCAACAATACAGTAGTATATCTTGACCCAGAGGTTCAGTGCTGTAACAGAGGTTGGAATTGGGTGTATACTAGGGCCAGAGCGAAATCCAGAGGTGTTTCCGTGATCTCGAAATTGCCTGTGGCGCGAAGCCGCTTCCAAGCTCACCGGATTATCGTCTGCTCAGTTTGTCAGAAATTCATGCGACGTGCCTTGGCCCGTGGAACTGGGTAATGCTCTATTGATAATCCCCAGGCACAGCTCTCACACCTGCCGCTCGCTCACCTACCCACGGAGTAAATGGTGGTTGTCGCGCTTGAAGTCGAGAAATTCTTATGAGCCGATTGGACGAATACTTGACTACTTCTACACGGGCTTCAGGAACTCTTCGGGATATCTTTCGGGGGATTTTTCAAGAATTCTCTGAGGAAGTCGCAAATCGTGGAACAGATGGTCCCATGCTTACAACCATGATACAGAGTACTACATGCCAAACCGATGCAACTCTGACGGCCTCTTCAATGAATTGTTGGACGTCCAGCCAAAGACATCCAGAAGGGAGGTCATCGTAATCATCCTGTGAACGAGTCATGTATTCGTCCGACCAGCTCAGAAGAGTTCCTCGCTTGTGATTTAGCAGCAGAGCCGTCCGACGAGATCTCCTCCGCTGTGTCGTACTGTTCATCTTGCTACAGTGGCATTTGAACGTCTTCTTGATGCTCCGCGGGACAATTTTCGGCCGCTATGCCCACCGCGTGTGTCTCCGATGCGCCCAAATCTACTTGTGTTCTTGTGAGCCTAAGGCTTCAGTCGAGTCGCGGTTGCTCATTGCACCTCGTGTTGATGGCAGCTGTTGCCTTGGCGTTTGTTAGTACTGCAACGTAACTTGACGAGTGTCCTGAGTATGTAGGTAGGTATAGGTGGAAGGGCGCTAGAAACCGCTCTGTTCATGGCGGTACTGTTGCGCTTGTTGCAGGCTGGCGCTGCCGCCGGCCGACTCGGTTTCGGTCCTGGAAATGGAGCATCGAGTCTAATAAGGATGCCCAATGTTGATGTTGCCCTTGGCGACTGGACGACAGGTGCCTAGGTACAGTACAATCCGTTGGCAAAATAGCCTCACTTCCACGCGCCAAAAAGTCAGTGAGAAAGTGAGATTATTTTACGCCCCCACCGTAGTCACGCTACTTGACTTGGGTACCTAACCTTAGGTACCTATAAATAGGTATATAACCGATAGTAATATGTATATACAAGGTCAGTATGCACGTACCAGGTAGCCACCGACAGCCTCGTCTCAAATATATATCCACTGTTGACTATCGTCAAGATTGTAGGTATCTCCACCCCTTATTTTTCCTCGAGAGCCAAGCATCGGCCAGCTTCTCGAGATCCGACGCCAATCAACTGAATGAGTCCGGCCGTCCATCCCGAGTATCTGCCAGAACAAGTCTTCAGCTTAGCCAAATGTCTTTCCCATCATCGCTTTGAACTTCTCCGTAACTGCTTGATAGTCGAGAGTTATCATTGCTACCGGTCGCCGCGCTCGGCGTAACTGTCGTGGATTCGCAGAGCCAAGCAGGAGCAGAGGTGGCTCGGAGGTTCTGCAGGATGTCATCAACCAATATAACAGAAAGATGAACCTTCCGAACAAGCATGCCGGTGTGCATCTCGCAATTGAACTTGCCGATCATGGCGTCTGCCCAGCGGAATATGGACTACTTCGTGAATCGAAGCACAGTCAGTCTTCCGAGCTGTGGGAAAGCTACCAGCTCAAGTGACTCTCGAGTTGACAAGCTCGAGATTTTCGATACGAACTCCTCTGGTGCCGCTGCAACACTCCCAAACGAAAGAATCACCGAGAAACGACAACGCTTCTCTTTCAGGTCGCATACACACATAAACGTCCCAAGATCAGCGATAGCTTTCAGTGATTGTATCAGAAGTATGTAAGTACCTTCGGCTTGCGAAAGTCAATGGTCCTGGATCCGAAATCCTTCTGTGTACTGAGTCCTGACTCCTGAGCTGATCATTCGCAGAGACACGCATACGCCACCCGAAGTCTCGATTGATATCTGCTGGACTGCCAAGTCTATTCGCACAGCGATGCAGCGTTCGAAAGTAGTGTTGAGATTTTTTTCGACCGTCTATCGCGAAGTAGAACCCAAGCCATTTCGCTTTCGAAGGTTCAGGGCTCACCCCCATCGTTAGTGATTTACTGCCATGTAGCATTCTATGTTATCGAAAACGACTACTTCCGGAGTCTTATTGAGTTCTTCGGGATGAACAACCGGGATCTGCAAATAAGGTTGTGGGTATTGGCGGAGTTCTTTCCAGATCTCGGTTGTTCACGGCTGGGAAGTTGGGAACTCAACAAGACTCCCGAAGTAGTCGTTCTCGATCATGTAGAATGTACATACGTGGCAGTAAATGACGTAATTCACTGTGTTGTTGGTGAGTTGGATGGGAATCGCATTTAACATCAAAGCTATCATTCATAGCGTCGTCCGTTTCGTCGGCGTCGTCTCGTAGTCGCTTCCTCGAGTTGTCGCAGCGGTTGGTCAGCTTGCCGCACGGTGTACCCATGCACTGAGACCAGATGACGTTTGGGGTATCCTCCGTTGGCATCGAAAAGCTTTGGCGGGCGATTATCTCGCTCGCAACAATAGCAACAATACTTTGAGTCGGAACTGGATTGTCGATGAACCGCTTCATCGAAACGCCAGCTGCCAGACTGGAGATCGTGAGGCAGATCATAACAGGAGATGGTTCAAAACCAACCCGGGATGCCATGTTGGATAATTGGTAGGATATGCAGCATCCAATATTCATCGCAGATGGGTTCCTTCTTTGGGTAGGGTGATGACTACGCGCAACGTGACCTTTGATGAGAATATTTCGTATGATCCTCTGAAGGAAGGCGTTGATTCTCAATCACTTCAAGAGTTAGAGTCTCTGTGTTTATCGTTTCAAATCGACAAGGATCTCGAAAAAGAAGTTGGTCTCATGTTGTCATCACCACCACCTCACGTTGGGACGCGTTTTGCGCCCCCATCGGAGATTTTGTCCTCGGGAGTGGATGTTAAGGCCACTGAGCAGTTTCTTGATGAGAATATTGGTCTTTCAACCCCCGAGCGGACACCCTTTGAGGACTCGGACACTTTTCAGGCGAGCAGATCAACTTCCTGACCCTTTTGGTTCGATATCCTCTTCCAGCGTTGTCGGTCGGATTATTGGCGCTTCTAAGTTCTGAGGGACCTGGAACGTCAACACAGGTTCCATGCGATAACGCGGTGACAATTGGCGATGACGGTAATGACCCGACCTCAAGCAATGACGGACTTGATGTCCGAGCTTTAGGAGAAATAACACCGATCGGGCCACTTGCCACTACAGGGCAACTGATGAGAGTGGACTCTTTGTCTTCGTCAGATTGAGGCGAATCCGGCCAACCAGTCGAGACACCTTTGGCGGCCGATTTGTCGGTGCCAGTTTTTCTGCTCCCGATTCCGCTCCAGTTCTCGATTCTGCAGGTTCATTGACTGAATTCCAGCCATCTGTGAGGAGTGCAAGAATCCAGAAAAAGAAGGAAGAAGGGCAAGTTCAGGATTGGGGAATCTTGCGTTCAAGAAACCCTAAGCCTATGGAAGCCTCACTGCCTCAAGCTGGCGTATTAGAATCAGTCGCGTCTTTCTAAGGTGTGATAACTGTTTTTTTCTGTTTTTGACTCCTCTTGCCATTCCAGTTCCCGAGCACTTCTTCAGGAAAAATTGCGCACAGGTGGTCAGATTCATCAGACTCTTGTTAAAGCCCCGAAAGGTTACAAACAAGCCATTCGGCACGTTCTGGCTCACTTGTAGATTATGTCTATAGACAAAACATCGGCCGAACTTCGAAGATTGGTTTCACATTGCCTCCAGCAACCGCTATTCTCTATCATCAAAGTAAAGCGACTAATGCGGCTTGTGTTACTTGCCAAACCGTACCCTCGACGCCAACCAATCGCTATCGATTTTGCTCTGAGACCATGACGCTGACGGCGAGCTACTGCCTTGCCCATCGGCAATATAAACATCGCACAACCCGTACCTTCCGAGGTCGAACAAATCACGGTACACGCCATCAGAGATATTAATGCAGGAGAAGAAATAACGAACGCCGTGCAAGTTTCTAGTCTTGAAGACCAGGATTGAAGATGAAGAAAAATGTAAAGAACGTCAAGCCAGCAAACCAAAAAAGAGGAGCAAAATCCACGCTTGCATCACATTGAGCATCACAACGCCGACAGCCAACTCGGCTTCCATATCAGCGATACGCTTCAGCCTTTCCTTCTCTACCTCATCATCAGAAGCAGAAGGTCACTGTTGCCATACATGTCGTCGATCGGCATTTCGAATTTCCGATTCCCCAGGACCAAGCTGCCAGGGCTCGTCGACGGCCGTGATCCCAGTCAGGTAGTCCACCGGCAGCATCGGACGATGGACTTCATGACAATCTCGACACGGATTGGCACGGGTATTTCAATCCGCTCAGAAGGCCAGAACACTACCAGGTACGCTGACAGAAAACCGGCTTAGTGCGGGGGCTATAGTGCGCACTGCAGTGCAACGACCCTGGCCGGCCGTCACAGTGTTCAGCCAGTTCAGCCGCGCGCATCGCGATTGAAGGGGATCTCCAGCTCTCGTATGCGTGATCAGAAAACGCTTCGCTCACCGAGATCGGTGCATCTTATCTCGCGGGCGAGGACGCCCGTCCTAGGTTTCAAGATAACATGCGGCGTCTTCAAACAGGTGTGTAGGTATAGATAGTCTGCGGTATGTACGGAGTAATCGTGCCCAGGTTCGGGGATTTCCCCGCACTCAAGAGTCCAAGACCCATCATCTTTACGGAGCTCAAGATCGGCAGTTCACGACCCTTGAAGCTATTCGCGATTGGCCAACCGGCGCCATTATTTGTAAGCCGGGAGCCCCGGCTGACAAAGTGCCGCGGGTTCACCGGATGCAACCTACGGCTCACAAGGGCAGCTCTCATGACTCGTGAGTCGTGATTAGATTGAAAGTTGTGAAGACAGGATCTTCTTTGGCTGCTCGTGCTGTGCGTACGTATTCTATGTTTCTTGTAATAGCTACCGTTACTATGTATGACACATCAATTGACGAATGATGAACTAATTAGTTGTGAGAAAAGATGCAAACAATTGGGAGGGCCGCAACTTTGAACTGACACGGAGTTGCAATGGATTCGACAAGCTGCGCAACAGTTGAAGCCTGAGGAAATGCACGGAGGTTGTTAATAATAAATCAATGCAAATTCCATGGCAGCGCACTTCACACGGAAAGAGCTTCAAGGGAAATTCGATGATGCTGTGCATGACTTATTATGAGTCATGGCAATCTAGCAAGGGAACCGGAAATCGGCGACTGGTCGGTCACGACTCACACAGCTGGTCCTCGTGATACGGAGTACCTACGGTAAGCCGGCTACGCGTCAGTTGCAACAATCGCGGGGTATCATACGGACTCATGGAGTAGGTAGCGATATCACAAACGTTGGAATATAAGCTTAGGGTTCCCTGGCCTTGTGGTAGCAATGCATGGAGAGACTTTTGTGCATCAGTTTCAACTTTCGTTAGATACTTGACTTCTACCACTTCGGGTCAGGACCTAAGCTGAGGCGGACCAGCGGTTGGCCGAATCGCTGAGGCATACTCCGTAGGTAGGTACTCCGTACAGAGTATGTTGGGTATGGCTTCGCAGTTTATCAGGGTGGTAAAGAGATTGGATGTGGGCAGGGCTCCCTGCCCGACTTCCCGCATTCTGTGGTATTCGACGCAGAAGCTGTAGGTGCCTGGAGAGGCCTACAGCACGTTATTCGACTCCCGCCA
>SRPX01000445.1:0-21415 GCA_018360215.1 Claviceps spartinae
CTACAGCAGGTTATACAGCCAAATCATAACAGAAGTGGGCGGACGTGGTCCGTGCACCGTTACCGAGAAAATTGTGTAAAGGAGAGAGTTGTTCCCGTCAAGGCAAGACATATTACAGGAAGTCTCGGGTAGACGTACAGCATCGTCGCGGATGGACGAGCCGCACCAACACTCGTGTCCGTTCTCCGTTCCCGCAAACGAGTAACCTCTAGCCTGACAATGACTAGTGCATGTGGAACTAGACATCGATCCGCGCAAGTAATCCAGTGGTTTTGATCCAACAACAACGCGTGATATGTCATCTTTAAAGCAGCCCAAGTACGTCCAGCCATGAGCACCAGTGTCTGCGTTACCATCTGCCCGCGGCAAAGATGTCGACGTCACAAATTCGTATCCAGGATCCATGGTCCCCAGTGACATCGAGCAAGTAGTGCAACTATCAATAGTACACTTGGTAGTCGCGCTCGTCGTAGAATATAAGGACCCGCCCGCGCAGTGATGACATGGCCCTACTTCCGGTGCAGGTTTCGAGATGGGGAGGAGGGGGCACAATGTCTGACTGGTCGGGCTGTCAGTAGGCATGTCTGATGAACATGGAGTCGTGCTTTCCATCCCGTAATTGACTGCAAGAAGTCGGGATGAAGTCGTGGGTGCACAGGAAGAAATGCTCTGGGTGACAGAAGTCGAGTCGGAGCCGGAGTAGTACGCTGGCATCTTTGTGTAAGATACCAAAACGGTCTTTGCTTCGGTACTTGCTACAGGAAAATCAGTCATTCCGGCCATTGCTGCCATTGCCAGCGGTCTTTGACTTCCTGTCGGATGTGGTCTCAAATCGGTGGCTGATGCAACAGGTTTCAGGTTGATTGACGCGCATGGAAGAACGACTTCCCATGGCAACTCCCTGCCATTTAGCTTGAGTGCACACATGGTGAGGTTTAATTTGGTCGAGGCGTCATGCAGAATGCCGACAACCTGCGATAAAACCTCGCCCATGAGAGGCGTTTCGGTAACAAATGAAGCGGCTACAATTTGATTGATGATATACGAGCCTTTTGTCACTATGGTCTCGTATGTATTTGTCAAGTTCTGTGCCGCGGTGTCCACAGGTTCCTCTGCTGAAATATCAATCCGTCTCCCGAAAGCTATTGCAACTGCAGGAAGAATCAATGGGATCGAAGATTGAAGCGATGTTGAATTCTTCTGAGCAAGCGCGGAGATGACTGAAGAAACGGCCGTCGCATCCACGGGAAGTGCAGCGAGTGTAGCATCCGTGAGTTGCGCAGCAAGATCAAGACTGATAGCCGCCACGTGGTTGACCAGAATACACATGTGGTTGAGTAGAGAAAGTGCCAGTTCAGTATTCTGATGGCTTACATCTTGTTTTAGTTGTCCAGGAGCGTCGATGTCTAGGGAGAACTGAGGGAAATGTCTTTGCTGTGTCTCTGCCAACACGGCAGCAGTCGACAACCTCTCCCATTTGTGGTGAGTATCAGAGCTTGTTGAACTCGAGGTAGGCAAGTTGATGAATTGTCCCGGTGCAGTCGGTAAGGTATCCGTGATAGTCAATCTCAGATTTGAAACAACATTGGCAGTGCCCTTCAAAGTCCGATTTCCAACAATAAGATGGAGAGCTTCGACCAAAGCCAAAAGCAGGCCGTTCGCTACTTTCGTTACATGCGAACTCTCGGTGTTTGTTTGATGTGCATGATCTTGCATGACAGTGTTGGATATGGGAGTAGTTGGAACCGATACAGACAAAGGGGCATCGTCGACACTGGCGACAAGCGTCGCGCCAGGAACGTAATTATTCGAACTTGATGTCAAAATCGGAGTGCTTTGCAATGGAGCAGACTTCCCAGTGGGATCAACCTTCATCTTTTTGATGTTAGTTCCATTCGCCCATCCACGTTTGTACGGCGTATTCTAGATACCTGTATGGAGTCACCACCAAACAATCCTCCGAGCTGGAATTGGCGAGATTCCAACTTGATATATTTGCTGTCGTGAGACTGTATGGCCAGCTGGATTGTCACTGCAGTAAAGACAAAAATAACGACCAGACCGGCTAATACCGAGATGAAGCTGTTTCGAAGCATCCTTCGTCGGCGGATCCAAAACGGCGAAGAGCCTGCTGTCGAATTCGACATCACGGCCATGGTTCAAGGTTGTAGAATAGATGTCGCGAGCTGGATGGGTCTTGTACAATACTTGATGTAACATACACTCCAACTCGAGAACGAAGGTTCCAAAAAAGACGTCCAAAAAACGAGCACCAAAATTGTTAATCGCGTGCGAGCTAATGCGGAGGTTGGAGAGAAGAAGAAAACAGAGTTTCGTCACAATCGGACGGTCTGTACAGGAGTTCGAGATGTTGGAAAAGATATGATACCAGACGCGACTTCCCCAGTTGAGCCATGAACTGGTCTCGGCCGCAGGTGTGAATCTTGCGCCTGCCTCCTTCCTGACAAAGCTTGATAAAGGGTTTGCCGTGGTACCTTCCTTTCCCGACGGACTTTTGACCTTTCCCTCAGACGAGAAGATGGCGTACAAGACTCTATGCCTGATGCGAGGATGTCGCCTGTTTGTGAAAATGCAGTGTAATTCACATTGTCTACAGCAATTTCATTCATGCTTGCGCATTTTCTTCTTTGCCCCAGCGAGAAGTTTCATCACCTTCCTCCCATTCACGCTCGATATATCCAAGATCCCTTTTCACGCGCTCTAAAACGTCCTTGTCTCCCGTGTTTTTGCCGACATTATCACTAGTGTTTTCTTAGTGGCTACCCATCAAATCTGTCGCGCGAAATCACTAACCTAATTTTGATAGCTGGTCGACCTGCAGCTGAGCTAAGTTTTATGACGATATTCATAGGGGTCGACTTGGTGCCCGTTTTCAAGTGGACAAAGTCGTTTGTCAGGAACGTGCCGACACCAAACGTGGGTTGAAATCCTAGGTCCTCAGAAACTTTCTTGTATTCCAGACACCGCTCAATGTTTAATGAGTCTGAGAAAACGATTGTTTTCTTTTCCTTGATTCCTTGTTGATCATAGTAATCTCTCAACATCTTGGTATATTCGGTCGGGTCTCCTGAGTCCTGTCGAACACCTGTGAAAGTCTCGGCATACGTCTTCATCGTTCCATCTGCTTTCTTGAAAGCTTCCGCGGGCAGACCTCCCTCGACAGTCTGAACCGGAAGACTGAATGCGCGAAGGAATTCACGAGTGCCAAACGTGTCGCTGAGCGCGATCGCCAAGTCTGAACCAAAACAGCCAACCCAATGACGGAGAGCCAGCTCGGTAGCCTTTGTGTAGTCGTCGAAGATGGCGGCTATACCCATGAACCATTCGTGAGCCACTGTACCCACAGGAGGAATGCCAAATCGCATGGCCAGGTGGACGTTCGATGTTCCCGACAACTTCCCAGGAAACCCGCGAGCCTCGGCGGCTTTGGAGGCTTTGACTAGGCCTCGAAAAACCAGGGCCTGCGTATGGTAGTCTCGTCTTCTTCGTGTCCCAAATTCTGATGTGATGCAGCCCGCCTCTAAAAGTCGCATGCCCTTGTTGAACGCCAGGTCCTCTTGACCGTCGTAGGTCCAATCAGTATCCATGAAGCGAAAGTATGCCTCGGAAGTAAGTGCAAGGATCGGAATCTCGTATAGTAT
Organism: Claviceps spartinae; assembly: GCA_018360215.1. Classification (NCBI taxonomy): domain Eukaryota; kingdom Fungi; phylum Ascomycota; class Sordariomycetes; order Hypocreales; family Clavicipitaceae; genus Claviceps; species Claviceps spartinae. The sequence goes on from SRPX01000445.1 coordinate 3,663, forward strand.
TGTGTCTGACCAGGTACCTTGAATCCTGATGTCGATGTGGCCGAGATCTGAGTCGGCTCCCGTATCTGCGCCGTCCGTCGTAAACGTGATGAATACTTGCTCTCTCGGCCGAAGCTGAAATTCTTTGAGATGATTTAAATAGTCTTCCGTCAAGTACTTGCAATGCGTTCGTAGGAAGATGTACTCCTCATTGGACAACGAGATGTTTCCAAGTTCTGACGGGTGTGGTTTTAGACAACTGGCACGACAGCTCAGGAAGGAGGCCACTCACTTCGTATCTGTTCCTCCAACCATTTATAGGCGTTCCTGGACAATTTCTTCTCAGGTGTGCGATTAGTGAAGCCATAGGTGACAGGAACGTTTCTGAAGAACTTGAAGACAGCACATTGCATCGTCAGCTTGTACAGATCAGTGTCCAGGAAGGAAATGACACCCTCTGGGAAAGGCGACGAGCTATTGAAGTCCATTGTAGCAGTGCGACCAATCGACGAAGGCCGACAGTTCAACCGTGAATATTCTGTGCGACTCAGATATTCACGAGCCGTGGTGGTACGGAAAGTACTGTTGCAACAATGTGATAGCGCATAAGAGAGTCGTATGAAAGCCGGTAGACCCCCCAGTGAACACGCAGATCTTCAGCAAGAAATCGAGATATCTATTTGATCTAGCTGAAGATCGGATATAGATGGGGCTCTGACGCGCGGGAGAAGAGAGCGCCAACGTTGAGTCATGGATCGATGAAGTCAAGGCCAGCTTGTTGGCACCAAAAACATCGCATTGGTGGGGTTGGAGGGGCGCGACGCCTCCAGTTCTGTTCTGGAGAATCCAGGCTTCGGCCCACCTTCTGGCTCCTGCATTCCTACGGAGTAATAATTAAGCGTCACGTCGCAAAATTGTAGGTAAAAGTCCTGGTCGTTGGTGTTCTGGTCGGCTTTCGCGCGGCAAGGCGGATACCGCACCGCCGGGCGGTGAGCAGCGGCTGGCAGGTACCGACAAGCGCCGCACCAGTGCACCAGCTGGCTGACGGTCGCGGCAGAAAAAAAAAAGCAAAGAAAGGCTAGAACTTTTTTCCCCCAGAACCCCCATCAGCAACATCGCGTCTTCGAGGAAAACGACACAGTCAGCTCAACATCGCACCTTTTAATTTGCACAGCGATGAGATAAGAGCAAGTCGAATATTTCAGGTACTCGACAAAGTACCCCATCAAATTTAGGACCTTTAACGACACGGCAAGCTCACACAAATTGGCCAGCATAATGGACGTCCACCGCTGCCGCTTCGTGCCGTATCAACCCTCTGCCATCAATGCTGTTGCATTTTCGCATCCCAAGCTCAGATCAGCCAAGCACAGTGCTGTCGCTAGACTGGCTATCGGTCGGGCCAACGGCGACATCGAAATATGGAACCCATCCAACGGAGCTTGGCTCCAGGAACTCGTTATTCGAGGTGGTAAAGATCGAAGTGTCGACGGCTTAGTTTGGGTGAATGAGCCGGATCAGGATCTAGGCGACGGTCGCATCGTCATTGGCAAGTCGCGGTTGTTTAGCATCGGTTACACATCTACTGTCACTGAATGGGACCTCGAAAAGGGGAAACCGAAGCGTCATGCCAGCGGCCAGCACGGCGATATCTGGTGCATCGCAGCCCAGCCTCAAGGCGACAACACACAGTCTGCAGGATTCGGCAGCCTCCAAGAAGCACAGAGCTCGAACAAGCTCATTGCGGGCACAATCGATGGCGAGCTCGTCATGTACACCCTTGAAGATGACGACCTAAGATTTCAGCGAGTCCTTGTCAAATCGCCCACCAAGAAAGCTCAAATGGTCAGCATCACGTTCCAATCCCGTAAGGTAGTCATCGTGGGTTGTTCGGATAGTACTATTAGAGCCTACAACATCAACAACGGACACATGCTGCGTAAAATGACTCTTGGCTCTGACCTCATCGGAGGCTCCAAGGATATCATTGTGTGGTCTGTCAAGTGCTTGCCAAACGGCAACATCGTTTCGGGTGATTCTACAGGGCAAATCTGCATCTGGGACGGCAAGACATATACTCAGGCGCAGAGGATCCAAAGTCACAAGTCCGATATTCTCAGCCTGACAACAAGTGCCGACGGACTGGCCATCATGAGTGGAGGCATGGATCGCCGAACGATTCTCTATAAGCAAAACGTTGGGTCCGGGCAGCGATGGGGCAAGGTCTGGGGCCGGCGCTATCACGATCACGATGTCAAGGCCATGGCCACGTTTGAGCAAGGACGTATCAGTGTCGTGGTTTCAGGAGGTGAGAACCAGCTCTCTAACTCAAACGTCAAGACTTCTAACACGATTTGCTAACCAGAATACAGGTCCTGACGCCAACTTGATGATTGTGCCTCTGAAGGAGATGGGCCGCGAAAACCACAGAATGATGAGTAACTTGCCGCAACAACCTCCAATCGCAAGCGCCTCTAGAGCGAGGTTCATCGTCAGCTGGTGGGAGAGAGAAGTTCATGTCTGGGTCCTCCGCAAATCGGCCGCTGATCTGCAGGCGTCTGGTGACGAGGCGCCTGATCTGAATCAAAACCGAAAACTACTCAAGACAATCGTCGTAAAGGGTGACTCGAATATTTCTTCGGCGACCATCAACCAAGAGGGAACGTTACTCTTTGTGTCTACGGCCACAGACGTCAAAGCTTTCCAACTTCACCACCAGGATCCTGCCAAAGCTTCAGACGTGAGGCTCACGACCATGAACTTGCCCGCGAAGCTTACACAACTTGGTGCCTCGCACGTTCAACTGTCTCCCGATGGTCGCAGGCTGTGCGTTATTCAAGAAGGCTCTCGTGTTATCATGGCAAGTCTTGATAGCATCCCGGTCGAAGCATCTACTATTATATCGGTCCGGTGTCACAGACTTTCGCGTCTGCGGCGCCCAATCCCGAAACACGTGTTGAATGGTGGGCTAGGTACGTACGATAGGAGCATCACGCAAGTTACTTTCAGCGCCGACTCCCGCATGCTGGCAGTCGCCGACCTTGCCGGCTATATCGACACATGGATCCTGCAAGGCTGCGAACAAACCCTGCAGAATGGGCAAGGTGATAGTGCGGCTGCTGACGCAGCCGATGATGCGTCTGATGGTGAATCCTCATCCTCATCAGCATCGGAGGACGAGGATGACGACGTGCGTGCCGATTCTCAAGATCGCTGGGTGCGTAACCCAAATGCGAAGCTATTGCCGAAGCTGCCAACATCGCCGGTTGTGCTATCCTTTTCCGACCACATACCCGCAAACGGGCCATCAGCAATGACAGACGGCTCTGATGATTACGTTCTTGCCGCCGTGACTGTATCATGGCACATTCTGGCCTTCCATCCCCGGCATGGCGCACTCACCCCATGGTCGCGCCGCCACCCGCGCAACGCCCTGCCTGCCCCGGTGAAGGATCTGTTAGACCTGCCCAAGGGAGCCATGTGGCAGGGCTCCCGTATTTGGCTCTACGGCGTATCATTCCTCCTAATGCTCGATATGGCGCACGATCTTCCCACGTCTACTACAGAGGCCGAAGGTGCTGACGCACAACTCACGCATGGTATCAAGCGCAAGAGAATGGGACTCAGCACAGGTGCTGGTGGCAAGATGCGACAAGGGGCCCTCGCTCCTCTGAAAATCCGAAGACACGGTGTCAACGACGAGTGGGAGGATATTGCTATAGGTAACACACCTCAGGGCGACGAAAGTGACAGCGATGCCGATATGCCGGACACAGCTGAGGAGCCGCCCAAGCAGCGCTCTCTAGTAAACGGCAATGAGGTCACCATGTCAACTTCAGAGACGGCTGCAGACGAACCCAGAAAGTGGTGGATTACGTATAAATATCGTCCTATCCTTGGCATTGTCCCTATGGCGAGTTCAAGCGAGGATTTAGAAGTCGCTGTCGTGGAGCGGCCAATTTGGGATGTGGACATGGCAGAAAGATATCACGGCGGGGAGGAATGGGAGAGGTAAACGAGTTGTGTGGGGATGATGGAAACTGATGTGGCACACGCATTTTGTACATGGGAACGCTATCTTGTCACACATTGCCTTGAGACTCGAGCGAAATTGTTGGTTCGAGAAGGCGGGCATCCTATGAGCATGGACATCATAACGACGGAATATGAAAAGGGATCTAGCATGGGCGAGAGAACGATGGACGCATGTAGCGGTGGTAGTCGATGAATCTTTTGCCCATTGTTATAAGCATGTGGAGGTCGAGCGAGTTGGAAGCTTGTACAGAATAGGAGTACCTATGTATGTACCTACTTCGATGTATATGTGTGTAGGGAGTAATGTGGCCTGTCGGTACTTGATGCATGAGCCGAGGCCAAGTTGTGGTGATGTTGCAACTTGCGGGGGTGCCGAGGAACACCGGCCGAAACAAAGAGATTGTGACCTTGTACGTAAGCTTGTTTAATCCTTGACTCGGTATTCAACGTCACTCACGAGGAAAGACAAGACGCGCCAGGTTCACGTCGTCTTGATGGCACCCGAGCTGGTCACCTTCATTCGCAAAGCCAATTGCCATGCCAGTCACCGCAGCTGGCCTGGTAGCCTTCGACGAGCCCTCGGCCTTTTCATTCGGAACAATGGAACGCAATCAGATGCTTCAATGCCAAAATGGAGGTTGAAAAATGAAAAAATGAGAGAAGTGGCATGGCAACACAGTCAAGTCTGGACTCTGGAGAGCATGTTGTCGTCTGTCGTGCGTTGCATACAAACAGCTTTGGCTCCGGGCCTCGTCATCGCCTCCTTTAACCCCTGTCGTATAGGTGGAGCAGTCGGCTGCGACGTTGTGATGCGTGATTGGCCAGAGTGGATAGGCTGACGCGTAAAACCGTCCAAGCTCAACTTTGACGCAAAAAGAGCAAGCGACAACGACTGACGACGACGCACGTCAAACGCACACGCATACCCGCCCCAAAGGACGGCCACCGCTTCATCTGGCGCCTTTTCGTCCCTCTTGCGTGGCAGCCTTGTGTCTGGCTTGGGCTGCTGGTCGCTTGGCGGGTCGCTGTGTGCGGGGGGTCGCTTGTCTGGAACGTTGCCGGCCGTTGTCTTGTGTCTTGTGTCTTGTGTCTTGTGCGGGCGGCGCTCCTCCTTCTCGTCCCATTCTTCAGCGTCGGCCATCAACCATCGAGTAAACACTACGAAGTAGACCACGGGCATTTCGTCTTGTAGTCGATCGTCTCTCCTTGCCTCCTTTTGTTCTTTCACTGTTCTTTTGGTATTTTCTTCGGCATTGACTAGGCAACACTAGCCTTTTCCGCCTGGTACGGTTTCAACGGGGTCCACGCTTGTTGCGTCCTGCCGGCTGTCTAGGTGGTTTCGTAATCCTTCCGGCTGCTGACGACGACGGCGACGACGACCACCACCACCACGCGTCTTTGCCTAATTATCCATTGCCATTTCAACCTCAGCTAATACTGTCTACGATCTCAATTTGACGCTCAGCTTCTCGCCTCATTATCCAACATACATTGTCTCGAATCCTCTCGTTCTTTTCCCTTCATACTTCGAAGACGCACTTCGTCACCAGCCCGGCTGGCGCCTCTACACGACAATTCGGCAAGAACGATAATCCATCTGTTGAGGGGTCCAGTGCGGCTGCCAGTACGGCCCCCAGCACGGCTCTCAGCAATTCATTATGGAGGGTCGAGGCACTCCCTGCAGCCCCCGTGGTTCGACGCCCGACACTCGATATGGCGAGGAGTGGGCACACGACCTTCGCCTCAGATTCGAGGGGCTCTTGAGAGATAAGCGCATGAGGGACTTGCGCTCATGCACTCGGAATCATTCCTCGGCCCAACATCATTCTCCGTCTTTGACGCAGCGCGCATCGAGCGCCAATCTGGCCGCTCCAGCTCCTTTCACAAGCAATAGGCCAGCGACCGCTCATGGCAGACAATTAGCTCAGCCAAACCCCCCATCGTATTCCTGCATCCGCCATCTCCCCATGATACCCACGGCACCAGCTGCAGGCGATCGCGACGCACAGAAGTTTCGAAATGTGATGATCGGGTTATCGTTGACGCCCACCAAATACGAAAACCCAGGTCTGTTGGACGAGGCTCTGCAAACCATTCCGCTGGATCGCATCTATAGCGAGGCTGAGGAAGAGAGTCAGGTATTTCAAGCAGAAGCAGAGAGCATGGGCGACGGACGTCGCGCTGAGTGGGGATATCAAGACTGCGTCATCCGAGCCCTTCTTCGGTATGTCATTGTTCAATGAAGGTCAAAGATGAAGTAACTTACACTAACTTCCATGGCTCCTTTACAGGTGGTTCAAGCGTTCGTTCTTCACATGGGTCAACAATCCCCCATGCCCAGCATGCCTGTCACCGACCATTGCGCAAGGCAAGACGCCGCCTATGCCCGAGGAAAGCGCCTGCGGTGCTCTACGGGTGGAACTGTATCGATGTTCTGCCCAAAACTGCGGTGCCTACGAGCGATTCCCGCGGTACGCCGATGTGTGGCGCCTGCTCCAAACACGGAGAGGCCGTGTTGGCGAATGGGCCAACTGCTTCAGTATGCTGTGTCGCGCTGTCGGTGGTCGAGTCAGATGGGTATGGAACGCCGAGGACCACGTCTGGACAGAGGTCTATTCAGAACACCAGCGACGATGGGTCCACGTCGACGCCTGCGAGGAAGCGTGGGACAGCCCCCGCCTATACACCGAAGGCTGGGGCAAGAAGATGTCCTACTGCGTAGCATTTTCCATTGACGGCGCCACGGATGTGACACGGCGATATGTACGGACAAACGAGGGTGCCGCCGAACGCAGTCAATGTCCCGAAGAGGTCATGCTCTACGTCATGCAGGAGATCAAAAACATGCGACGGAGTAACATGAGCAAGGAGGAGCGGTTTCGCTTGGAAAAGGAAGATAATCGCGAGGATGAGGAACTTCGGGGATATGTCGTTGCGTCTATCGCGCAGGCGGTCACGGAACTTGTGCCGGGCCCTCCCAATACTTCCTCCAGTGGCCGCGTGGTGTCCGGTCATGGCGTCGGTCAAGACGTAAAAATCCCTGCGGAATCGCCTTCACAGCAACAACAGACTGGCTCGACTGCCTGGCTGATGGCTGAGCAACAGCGAAGCCAACAAGATACACCGCCACGAGACCATCACCACCAACGGTAGAAAAGATGGAGAATTGTTAGGATGAAGCTGTATCCTGCAGTGGTGCACATGTTGGCATTGAAGCAAGCGAGAGCCAGGCGTTCTAATCTTGACGTGTTTGAATATTCGAATGCGATAGACGCGACACCTATACATACGCGCCTTACCCTTGATACCCCTCAACGCGTACTGAGATAGCGCCCTTTTTCTCCTGACGGATTCATTACACAGCGTCAAGCTGCGCTACCTCTCGACCTGACTACGCGACGCAACGCGCTTCGCATCTTTCATCTTCAGCAAGTCCACCAAGCCCAACCAGACGAAATAGTCGTCAGATTAGGGGGGCGACTTCCAATACGCAACAGACAACGCTACTAGTCGTTGCTAAATCCTTTGTTATTTGTACCCAGGGGATTTTTTCCTATAATTTTCTTGTTGTCTTCTTTTCAACTTCATTCTTTCCATCTATCATCAGATTTCCTTTGTGCTTTTGGTATTCCATGCAAGGCAGGCGAACAACAGACAAGGCGTACTGGCACGGAAAGCAGCGCATAGGACCGGTAAATAAAAGGCTGGAAAGGGCATGCTGTGCAGGCGTTTCTTTTTTCTTTCTTCTTTTCCTTTTTCCTTTCTTGTTTCTTCTTATGTCCTCTTTTCTTTTACTTTACTTACATGTTCTTTTTGTGTCGTGTATTACCTCCCTTGAGGCGTTCTTGTGGGAGGAATCTAGTTTGACAAAAGTCATGCGTCCGGGAGGGGGTTGGTTTCCAAGGTGCGGCCCACGGGGGAGCAAAGACGACACGGACGGTGTTTGCGAAAGAGATGGGATGGCGGGAGGGCGATTTGGAAATGACTACGGATGGGGTGGGGGTTTGATGAAGAACGGGATGCTGAGGAATGCGTCCCTTTTCTCGTGGTTTTTTGCATAGCAGGTAGACGGGGAATGCAAGATATCGTCGTTCTTCACAGTTGATCTCATTTATGGCCAGAGTTCCATGGAGTGAGCTGGTCCCGCTGGGAGTGAATTATTGTAGAATCAGCGTGTCCACTGCCAGTGGTGCTTGTTGTTGCTTTTGGATGATGACTTACGGTATAAATGGCTGGGCTTAGAAATCTCCCAGTTCCGAAGGGGAAATTCTATCAAAAGAGTTTATTGAATGCAGTGAGAAATGGCCATACCATCAAAGACGGGATTTCTCCTCGTAAGATCGTCCGTCGTAGAGTAACCCCGCACATGATGCTGTTGATGCCTGTTGTTGGTGCTCACTTGAAATTGCATGTCACCGTGACCGACTGGGATCTACATGCTGGCTGCATTCGCCGAACCTCCAACTCAATAGCTACCCATTCCAACCCTTGACAGACCGTGCATTTCTCGTTCGCACAACCATTCCAACTCTTGCTCATCCGCAATCACCAGCACAACTCGAGCTCTTTCAGATCAGCTCCAACACCAGCCCCCACGCGGACTTCCCCAAACGCTCCCCGTCAACCGTTCACACAACTCCCCAGAGCCTTAATCAACAACGACAAACACACACCAGCACCTATGCAGGACTACAACGCATCCTCCCCGTCTAAAAGAAAAAGGGCCCGCGACGACATACTAAATGCGTCACCGCCCGAAGAGAAGAGGAGGCGTCGTTACCGCTCTCGCGCGCCTCAGTCCTTTCACCCAGTCTACGCGCGGGCGCTCAGCCAAAGATTCTACGTCTTGACCAGGATGCGATGCGACACAGACGACTGCCCCGGGGAGGTATTTGAAATAGCTGGCTCGACGGGCAACGTATACACTGTGAAAATTGACCGAATGCCATCGTGTTCTTGTCCGCATGCGCTGAAGGGTAATCAGTGCAAGCACATTATTTACGTAGGTTCCGTTCCATGTAAATCTGAAAGGATAAGCAGCGTTGTTCTCCTATGAATGAAGGGAAATTGGCTTCTTCTTTGTTCTTTATTCAAGTTTCACTTTTCTTTGTTTTATATAAAAAATGAATCGCCACTATCATCAAACACGCCTGCGTCTTTGCTAATCTCCCCTGCTTCTCCCCCACTACATAGATCCTAGCACGCGTCCTCCACGCCCCCCTCGATCTCGTCTACCAGCTCGCATTCCTGAGCACGGAGCTACGCGAAATCTTCGCCGCAGCGCTTAATAACGCCGGCGACGCGTCCTCCCCCTTGGACTCCACCCGTGGTCAACGCAAGGCCATTGAGGATGATTGTCCTATCTGCTTTAGCCCGTTTGATGCCCAGAGCCCTGAGTCTATCGTGTGGTGTCGCGCTGCGTGCGGACAGAATATACACCATGAGTGCTTTGAGATGTGGGCGAAGACCAAGACGGGTAGCCAGGTGACGTGTCCGTTTTGCAGGAGTGCCTGGGAGGGTGATCCGGAGATGGTGCTCAAGGTGGAGAGGAGTCGGGGGACGATGCAGGAGGGGTATTTAAATGTGGCAGAACAGTTGGGGATGAGTACGGAGAGAGGTATGTTTTTTTTTTTTTTTTTTTGGCTTGTGTATCTTCCGGTGTCCCTTTTTTTTGTGTGCTTCTCGCGTTGTCTCGATACAGTGAAGATGGTTGCTTAAGATTTTGCTACAGATTATAGTAGCTACTCTGAGTGGTTTGACCGTAGAAGACGCTGGTGAAGGGAGTGTCTGAGCAGGTCCAGCGCTGGCTCAAGAGACAAACCGCAAGATCAGGATGACTGACTCACGGGGACACGGCATGATAGCGGCTCGCTTTGTTCTGGGGGGAGCTTTGTTATTTAACGATTCGAGGGCTATTTATGAATCATGTCGACTTATATACTCGGGGCATGGCGTATTTACGACTTGCACAGTCTTTTGTTAAAGACTGGTTCTTGTGCTTGCTTGTGTAGACGGAGAAGGCATCTTCATCCTAATGTTGATATCCGCATCGATCCACACAGTAACAACGGCCCAGGCACCCAGATTTACATGCAAGAACCTCGTAATATCTTGCGAAACCGACTCACTTGTGCCGCTGCCACGTTGAAGACCCTGAAACCCGCCCCGTACCTATCCGCCTCATCCCGCTCTAGACACCTACCTAAGACCTACCAATGGCGACGCCGTGATTAGGATTTGGATGGCTGGACTCTGGAGTCAAGACAGTGCGTCACAGTCTCAAGACTCACAAGTGGATGGAGGCTGGGGTCGTCCAGCCACCAGCCACCACCAAGTTGCAACACCAGCCCATCAATTAAAAGTTAAAACACGGCTCCCGCGCATCTTTCGCGTCCCGTCGCGGGTACCCCACAACCGCGACACAACAAGACAATCGAATTTCAGCTCTCCGAGTCTCGACTCTGGACTCTGGAGAACCAACCAGACAGCTCGACGACAACAACAGTTCTCAGTCCGACCCGTCCAGCTATATCTGCATCATCTTCTACTTCTTCCACACCAGACGGGCAAATCCAGACCTCCCTCACCTACGGAGTACTGCCTCCAACACTCAACACGCATATCCAGAACTCGTTCTCATCCCCAGCAGCTCGGCCACCACCCACCCGGCACTAACCAATCTCCATCCCGATTCCCACGCCTCCATCACCAAACCATCACGCTGTGGGCACACTCCCGACCCCCCCCCCCAAAAAAAAAAAAAAAATGCATCTCAAACGCAAGCGCTCCTCTCCCGAGCTATGCTCCTCCCCCTCTTCGTCCTCCTCTGGCTTTAGTTCCCCGCCCGGCAGCGGCGGCACAGTAGACAGATTCTCACGGGCCTTTGGAAAACTGCCTGCTACGGGATTCCTCTCGCCAGGACGTACATTCAAGCGCCATCGCAATAACAGGCCTTCGGAGGAGCAAGTTTACCGTACGCGCCCCCCTCCTCCCCCTCCTCCCCTTTGCAAGTCGAGCCAAATGTGGTGTTGTGTGTACATATTATGGCTATGCATTCATGGGCCTGTGCAAGTGGTAATCCTACGGAAGCTTGCTTACCTTTTTAGTTTCGGCAGAACATACATTAGAGCTGCTCTACTCTGCACAGCTTCCCTCCTCTTCGCACGACACACAATACATACCCCGGGGGATACAACCCTATGAAGATGAGATTTTTATGCCATCACAGCAGTCTGCAGGACAACAACAACAACAGCAGCAGCAGCAGCAGCAACAACAACAATCGTTGCATCGTTTTTGGAACATCCCTTCTGCGCCGGTATCACCACCATCAGTAGCATCCTCACCTGGCCTTTGCCCTCAGTCCTCGATGCCGGTCCCGCCGTGTTCTTGCGAGGATTGCGGCGCGGGTCCTAGTAGTAACTGCGGCGATCCTGGCGTGTACTTGGATACCATGGCCACGGGGATAAGCGTGTGTGGTGCGTGTGGGAAACATATTTGTTTTAGCTGCTCTGTGAGCAACCTCGGAGAGGAGGTGAGGTGTTTGCGCTGTGCGGGGAGAAGAACGAAGGGGGGTCGTGGGGGGTGGGCAGGTGGTGAAACGTCCATCTGCTAGATTGTTGAGAGGGCTTGGTGTGCGTCTTTGGTGGGTTAGATGGTGAAATTTGCGGGAAAGGGAGGAGTTTCTTTTGAATTCTTTTTTTTTGGGGGGAGAATACGTCATTAGGATCATTCCGCGACATGAGCGTGCGCAGAATCTTTTCTTCGTTTTTTTAGGTATTCTTTTGCACGGCTTGTTTGGTAGCTTGCATGGCGCAAAGCGATGCAGCGTTATATAGTAGGCTCGGATGGCCCATGACAACGGGCACATCAACGAGGTGGGCTCGACACCCTGGCATTGTAGTCTGTACAAAGCTATGAATATATCAAAGTGGTATCATCGCGTACAAGAATGGCATATGCTTCATGTGGTAGATGAGTGCAACATCTGGTCCCGAACAAAATGATCAACCACGGCGACGAGTAGTCGGTCCCTTCCTGGGGGTCGCAGTCGACGTCGCCTTGCCCGCGATGGGCGCTGCGGTGGTGGTCTTGCGCTTCCCTGCAGCCTTGGGCGAGGGAGCATTCCAGTAGTAAATCATCTGCAGCGCAAGAACGGCGTTGAGGAGAAAGCCAGAGACGAAGCCATACAGGATCAACTTATCGTCAACTTCCTGCAGCGTGGTGAAGATGCGGGACAGAGAGCCTGCGAGGTAGTTGAAGACCTTTTCATTCGTGTCGAGTAAGCATGCGCCAGATTTCAACAGTTTGCATCGCAACACGCAACAAGGGACAACAAGACGGGCATGAGGGGGGGAAAGACATACTGCAAAGGCGCTCAGCTGGCCCGTTCCACCCTGTTGCTGAATGGCGACAATCTGAGGAAGCTTGCTGGCGACGCCAAGAACACCAGCGCCGGCCTGCAGATAGCTTAGGGTCTTCATATCCAAGACATTATCCGCGAACAACGTTGCCAAGCCTGCAGCGAGGACAGCGACCAGCACGGCCGCCATGCTCGCGCGGCCACTGTACTTGAGTACCAGCACCGATATTATGATGTTCTGGCCCAGAATCAAGGCCGTCTCACCAAAGGTGCTGAACGGGAACCCATTGCGCACGTTATATGCCAACGTGATGAGGTAGGCGCTCGTCTCGAGGAGGTACGAGAGGAATGATACTCCCTCAGCGGACTTGGAGTTGACAAGCTTCACAATCTGCGGCACCTTGACAATGGACGAGGCGGCGATGATGCCGATGCCGAGGCCTTTGCTGATGGCGTATTTGATGCATTCGGTGTTTTCGACGTCGACGTCCAGGAGAAGAGCTTGGTAGCAGGTCTCGCCGATGATGGAGACGCCCAAGTCGCGAACTGGCGCGGGCAGGTTGTGGGTGATGGGTTGGATGGCCGATCGGAGGGCGTCCATTGTGAAGCGGGTGGCGTGCAGCGGCGTGATGCGGTTCGTGTTGGGCTGGTCGAGTGACGGAGAGCGCGAACCGCACTCGATGCAGCTTGGTGTTGAAGAAAACGTGTCAGTCCGAACTCCGGAGCCCCACGCATCCTTGGTCTGGCTACCCTGGACCAAGTTTGCCATTTACACGTCAACGCGCATCTGACACCTTCCGCGGATCGAGCTATCGCCGCGGCAGCAGGCAAAGACTTTGGAACCTTTCTGAAGGTAGTAGAAGCGACAAACTTCTACAAGAACATCTGCGCCTAGGCGCTTCCTCAATTCTCCTGCATCTGTTTTTCCTTCTTTTTTATATCTCTTTTTTTTCTGTGTTCTTAGCTATTGCGTGCTGTGGAGGCCGCCTCTGACTCACTGGATTCGCGGCCATGCCTATGGCAAAATTTCGCTTGAGAACGTAAACATACGTGACCTGTGCCCGAGTGGCACAGAGTGGTGGCGCTGACGCCGGATAACATACAGACATTTGTTGTACACCGAGATGCGGGATGGTTTCTGGGGGAGGCTTGTACTTAGTATGTATCTATATAAAAGCTGAGTCGTACATAAAGAGAATAGAAGATACTGCTGCTGACGCCGTTTACAGGAGCCGTATCAAGAGTCGTAGCCCCTTCGAGCTGTGATATATCAATCTCAGTCATGAGAGAATTCCCGCAATAGACGCTGATTAGCGACTATAACATATCGGGACCGTGTAGACACAGTCTCCGCAAAAATAAAAATAAAAATAAAAAGAGAGAGAAACGCAAAACACAAAATTCAAAAAAGAGCAAAAGGAAAATCACACTATTACCCGGGGATTAGCCCCGCACACCCTAGTATGCCCAAAATGGGACGCAGTGGTGTTAAATACACAACAACAACAACAACAACAACAACAACAACAACAACAACAACAACAACATCAACGCGCATCGTCACGCAGATAGTAAGTACTAATCCTGTCTGGGTGGCCATGTCAGCTGTAAAGAGTGAAATAGAAAGAAGATGGGAGGAGAAGAAATTCTCGGATTGACCACTGATTCCTAATCCCCAGAAGCGTTGGTGAATTGCGACCTCCACACACGCAAGTTTACGAAGTATGTAGGTAGCTCATGGCGCAAAAGAAACACACAGTGACACAAGTTGCATACAAGTTGACGCAAGTTACAACAAGGCCGTGTGGAGCAACACGCATCATCTGCAGCTTGACCGCTGACCAGCAAACAACCGACATGACCAACTCGCTCCATCAATATTCGCACGTGTCTGCCCATCAGAAGCTACATACTTTCTTGGACTCCTTGAGATACTTGGATTACGGGTACATATGTCCACATACCTAACGGGCGTCGGGAAGGAAGGAGCACGCGAGGCTCGGCTATGGAAGATGGAAGGAGCAGGCCACCCTGGTTGGTTCTTGTTGGCGGTGACATTGCGTGGGCGGGGTTGCGTGACTTGCGTCCGAAATTCCGAACCCTCTTATCGTAGGTACATACCTATGTACATAGGTACCTACCTAAGAGATACATTAGGTACCTGCATATGAACAGTTCATACGCCGATATTATGTCCGCCGTTGAAAGACCCCTTGGCCCCGGCTCATCCACACGGCTTGCGCAAAATGTTTCCTAGCTCGCCGTCCGCTTTGGCCAACTGACAAACGTGTTTCTCGACCGGGAAACGGCGGGAATCGCGTGAACCCCCAGTGGGGAACTCACCCCAACTTCCCCAGGCCTTCCGTTCCTTTGTCCTTGCGCATGGGCGGCCAACTCTTACCAATTACATAGTCGAACCTCGCTCAAAGGACGGTCATTAGGCGACCAAGACGCAGGATTGCCGGCTTCAACCCCGACGTACCCGACTTCTGGCAACTGTTCCTTGTTTCCATTCCCCACAGTGCGCCACGCGCACCGGGTCTTCATCTGATCTCCTCTTCCATGTCCGTTGTTGGCCTCTTTTTATTATAGCGACTGCCCGCTCCCAACCGTTCATCACCTGTGGGCCCTTCTCTTGTCGATTCGGTCGCTTCATCTCGGATTCTCGGTAACTGGATATCACGTCCTGCTGTGCGGCCGCCGCGATCAAGTTACCAACTACGGCCGAATTCTGCGCGACAGACAGGGCAACGCTTTCATCGCTTTAGATATCGAGGCAAGTGGCGGCTTTGCCATGCCGTCGTCGTCTTATGATACGAGGCCTGGGACGCCGGTCAAGTATGCTTATATGTTCGAGAAGGACAAAGGGCCGACCAAACAATTCGATGCGCTCCTCAGGGCCATCGCTCGACACGTGGTAAGTGACCTGTCAGGCACACAACGAGATGTTGGCTACGAGACCTAACTTTTGCTTCCCGCAGATTCTAGATATTGGAGACGAGTCCGATACCCACCTGACGCCCAAAAAGCTGGCTGCCTTCTATAAAGCAGTCGGGGGCAACTATGATTGTATGTGCTCTTCTTTTGGAACGCGAAACAAGATAGAAAAGAAAAAAGAGACAATGTGACTTCTGGACTGAGCCCTGCCTACCCTTGACTAATCCTCATACTGACCGGTCCTGCACTATCCGTAGCTCTGTTTGTGGATATGCCCCATGCCGCCATCTCATACATGTGGCAAGTTACTGGATGTCAGCATGCGCTTCAACCCACGGGCAACGACTTCGAGGCTCCTTCAATACCGGCCCTTACCTTCCGCGGCTTCTCACGGTGGGAGTCGCTCGAGGTGTTACTAGGACCAGAGGAACACGTTCCCTTCCTGCAGTACGCCGTGAAGAATTGGAAATTGAGGCATCCGGAGACGGGAGAAGACTTCCCCGTCGACTTACCTGGCTCCTGTTTTCCTTTACAAGCAGACAAAGACGTGGATCGTTGGCACAAAATCTGTGCCACTAAGTTGTGGACAGCGGCGGCCGCAGCATCAGCAACGTCCAACGGCGAAGGGCTGAATTCGAAACCATCTTCATCGCATGAGAAACCATATCCTAGGTTTGCATATGTTCACATTCAAGAGCCATGTTCCTCCTCACCGTTGCCAAAGTCAAGACATCCGGAAACCGAGTACTTTGGACGGCCAAATTCATCTCACACCCCGCGGCGACATACCAGCCAACATAAAGCCGATCGATCTCCGGATCGTCACCATCGGGACATGTCCGCGGGCGATCGAGGGAGACGAAGAAGCCTTTCCGATTACGCAGACCCTCCTCCCGAGGTGAATCACGCAACGTCATCGCGTGGATATTCACCTTCTTATCTGGACCCTCACGTAAAGAGATCAAGTCGCGTTCGCCGACACAGCCAGCCGACTCGGTATTCGTCAGCATCATCGGTAGAGGAAGAACGTGGGCTGGATCATAGAGAACCGCGTCACCGGCACCCCATTTCGCCGCCTGCACCCTCAATTCGAAGATTTGTGCGCATTCCAGGAAATCCGTCGTCGCAAGATACGTTTAGCGGATCGAGCAGTCCGCGCGCAGACGACAGTAAAAGACGGAGCGGATCCGGACCATTGGGGACACTCCGTGACAAACTTTCAGAAACCGTCAGCAATATACTGCCGAACGGCTTGACTTCTGAGCGCCCACGGCCTGGCTCACGACAGAGCTCTGGTGCGGGAGCCATTCGATCACGAAGAAGCCGCGAACAAATTCGTCCCTCACGTCTTAACCTGAATCTCTCAGACATGGGTACCGAAGACTCAGAGGACCCCGTCACACCGGAAGGCGACGCACGGAGAAGGCGTCGTCTTCGAGATGAGCGCACAAAAGACAAGGAAAGGGATAGAGAGCGAGAAAGGGACCGTTATCAAAGCGGCAGAGGTCGCAATGGCTGGGATGAAGACAGAGCCTCTGAACTAAAACGGGGCCAGAGCTACGTCAGGCGGCCCGAAAAGCAGAGGCGAACCAGCAGCCATGCCGACATTGACAGGCAGCGCGATCCGCCTGAGTGGGATGCCCGCGACCGCGACCGAGATCGCGGTCGAGATTCCGGCCGAGAACGAGAACGGGAACGTGAGCGTATGAGAGAGGAAAGAAGGAAATGGAGCCGACGGCACTCCCCAGAGGAAGGGCTGACGAGCGCTGCTGCTGCGGTGACAGGCCGACAGATGTATGCTGAGGCGGCACACGTTTAAGCTGGGGATAGCCGAGCCGACATACGGGGCGGAGGCCGGTACAGAGAAGCAACCAATTTACACAAAGGTGATGGGATCTTACGAGCAATGAAACGGAAACATGAATGATGACCTGGCGGGCGAATATTGTTGGTTTTTCTCGCAGAGCCAAGGCTTCGCGTGCAAGATGCATGTACATACATACGAATACGTGAATGCTAATACATGATGTTATGGCCGTGTTGTATCCTTTGAGCCGGCGCATAGGGGTACAGGGTTGAGACTTGAGATGATAACACACTGAAAGTCTCTCTCTCACTTATTTGCACGTGAAGCCGACATTCCCGTGACATACCACGAACCATCATGTACGGAATACATATATGCCCCCATTTTCCTTGCGCGGCAGCCGTTGGCTGGATGAAGTAGGTAGGTACTAGGTACATGTGTTTGTACGTGCTTTGGGCTGGGTTTGCTACATTAAATACGGCGGTGCCAAGACCATGCAGTCACAGGTTTGTTTCCCTTGTTCCGGGGAAACCTTAACTTCCCCCCCAAGAACTATTCCACGTCCACCCTAAATTTCCTAAAACGGTATAGCTTGGTTCAGGTCCCCTACTAGCGCGGTACATACATCTGTTT
>SRPX01000446.1:0-21298 GCA_018360215.1 Claviceps spartinae
TGGAAAGTGGGAATATTATGTACATAGGGTGCAGGCTCGGCCGTCACGTGATGCGGCTCCCAGCACTAGCATGGCATATTCCTCAATACATTTATTATTACTCCGAAGCATTGTTGTGGAGGGGCCGTACAAAGAAGCCCGAGAATTGTGGAACTCTGTACAGAGAGGAGGTACGGTGGTCACTGGTACCTAATGTACCGGATCTCGGCCACCAACACATGTTCACTGGCACCAAGTGCATTACAATACAACCTTCGCTCGGCTGCGACTTGTTTTCTTCAACCAAATGAGAGCTTCGCCATCAATCTCTTTTCAACAAAAAGAGGTTTCCACTATTTTACTTCCTCAAACAAGACGACGTTTTGCCAACACGATGGAATCCCAACGAATACCCAAACTTGTGGCCAACAACGCTGAAGCTGAAGCTATGCCTGCTGAGCAAGAATCATCAGAAGAAATGCCGCAAATACCAGACCTGCCGCAGTCGACTCCATTTGACTCGTTTGATGACCTATACGACTTCTTGCAAAGTTTCCATCGCGACAACGGCGCCGCCCTCACCAAGGATCGTACTCGAAAGAAGGCTGGAGTCATGACTAGCTGTGTCTTTGTATGCGATCGTGGCTCGCGGCGGCCGTCTGCTAGTACTGGGCTCAGAAATACTAAGACTCAAAAGATTGACTGTCCGTTCAAGATCATAGCCTCTAATTCAAAGCGCGTCCAGTGGAAATGGACATATCGTGTCACGGTCGGACAGCATAACCACGGCCCGTCTGTCGACCCGTCCGCGCACAATATTCATCGCCGTCGAACGCCTGCCCAGAGAGAAGTTGCGAAACAAGTGTCTAAAGAAAGGAACGTTCGGCCTCGTGAATTGATGAAGATTGTGAGGGACGTCGAAAACCGTCCTTCGTACTTTCGTGATAGAGACATTTACAACGATAGAGTGAGGATCAAGCTTGACGCGCTCCGTGGCGAAACGCCCACTCTCAGAGAAACGGCAACGCCAGTACAGCATAGACAGCCTGAAGAGAGTATTGTGTCAACGCAGGGGTCATTTACAGGCCCGCGAAGAAGCTTAAGGAGAGGCAAAGGCACACATAGCCGCTGAGATGATGAGTTGGAATAGCCTTCCTGTTGGAATGCGTTGTTCAAATGCGTGAAATAGATTCAACTGTACTCCCTTACATTCATGTTGTTCCTTGCATTTATTGTTGCATGCGTGTTTCATCTAGCACGCGATGTCGGGACCGCAATGGAAATGTGGTGGCCGGTGGCTGGGTGTGCGGCGAATGGCGATAGGTACGGTACGTCTTATGTATTCGTATTCGAATAATCTGACGCTGCTAATAACGAGACAATAAACAGCAATTATATGACGTCAAAGACGTCAAAGTCGCCTCTACCACGAGTGACTGGACCACAGGGCCAATAGCAACTTCCTCACACAAGTCAAATTGCCCATTTCCGGGCACCTGTCCAACTAAACAAGAAGAACACTCCGCGTACCCTGAATAACGTCGAGGCCTCATACTACCATGGCCGGCTTAAATCCCTTCTCAGTTTAAGCACATTGCGGTCGCGAAGCCAGAAGCAATTTTGCACCGACAGAGTCTGAGCATAGGTATTTTCGCCCGTCGAAGCGAAGTCCAAGGAAGCCAGATTTTTCAACAGATACATCAAGAACATGTTGAGCTCCTGATCCCTGGCCTGGATTGGTCGGAAGTCTTGGGGGATGTAGGACGCCAGGTCACTGGTGAATGCATAGCGCAGCGCGAAGGGAAGAATTAATAAGAGATGCGTGACAAGAAAAGTTCAACAAGTAACTGACGTATTTTTTTACAGCCACGTTCATAAGTGGAGTCTTGTCCATTTTGGGACGACAGTTTCGCGGTGATGTTGTGTCAGACTGTGTTCCGGCCATAAGCACACCGATCGCTTTGGGCTTGTCAATGCATCGCGTGAGTCATGCACAACCGTTTCTTGTATGCTCTCCTCTTAAGGTTTCGGTTTGCCGGGTTCTGCTTTCTTCCAGGTACGGCGGTGAGTTGTTGAATGGAGTATATACACCACGTACTCATCGGTGGGTGTTATGTAGCTCTTATATGCACGGAGGATGCTCTCGAATCAGTATTGAAGAGATGGCTTGACAAGCGCCACGCTTCACTTCTTTTCCCATGTATAGTTTTTTCAGTATGTTGGAATATTCAATAAGAGGTACTTTCATCTTTGTGAGAGCAAGGATATGCGAAGGAGAGAGTCAAGACAATGGCCGTGTCGGGGTACCTACAGTGAGATGTGGGTGAGTGGGTGGGTGTGTTTAGTATCTCGGCGCAAAACTTCTCCTCACAACAAAATCATCACCAGGTAGTCAACATCCCACTGTGTGGCAGCATAGGTCATCCGTATCTCGCAAACAGAAGACCCACCCTTGTCTACATTACCGTGACGGTTGACCTTCATTCAAGGTTACGTACCTATTAACGCATTCGCACATGCCTTCATCCTCGTCCGTACAGCCTATATCATATATGTGGAGCCATTATGCTTACGGGATTAATCTTAAGGCAATGACTGAGCAAGCGCTGTGCTCTTGTTTATCCAACAATAATCTCCGTTAATCTGATGGTAGCTCTTACACAATCATGTCATGACCCATTGTGTGGAAGCATCCATGTCCAGAGGTATGTAGCCGTAAATACAGTAATACACGGAAGAAGGCTGCCGATATTGAATCCTTCCATCGTTCATCGTCCATCGTCCATCGTCCGTATCCATCATCCACCACGCTCATCATCAGTATCTATCGTCAAGCATCTATTCGTTGATGACGTGCATTGGTGCACCTACATACTCTCCTCACGCGAAGAGTTGAAGAGCTTACAGAGCGGCAATGCGACGCTACAGCTCTTGTTTCCTTGTCATTTCCTTCACGCTAAGGTTCTTTTGTTTCCTTTTTCCTGTCTCTTACGTTTTTCTTTTTTGCCCGTTTCCTTCAGTCAATCTTTCCCCCTTTTCCTTTCTTTTTTCTCTTTCTTTTTGCTTCCTCTTTTCGTCTTTGCACAGCTCAAGTTTCGCTTTCCCCAATCCAACCAACAAGGCTCCCTCTCCGGAGTCCCTCCCAGTGCGATAAGCCCATCCTCGAGGCTCGAGGGCTCCGCGTCCCATCGATAAGCGCCCTCGAGCCGCAGGATGCATCGCCGCAGGATGCGGTGCGGAGACCGTCTAGATGGCGGCTTTCTGTGTCCGAGAAACGGCGTGAGAAACACACACGTGCCGCATTATATTGCCGATGCAAGTCTGAGAAAGTTATGGCCAAACGGTGATGCAAGTTACATCGTCAACGCCAAGCCTTGATGCCCAGAGCGGCAAGAGCTAAGCAACCTGCAAGGGAACGAGTGGGGCTGCCTTTCGGGAGCGCAGTGGGTCCAGGGACTTGGCGTTGCGATGAAGGCCACAGGTTAGGTACTTCCCGTACATATGCGATTATGTACGCTCAACAACTTGCCATGGTTCATGATTTCCTCTTCCCCGAATCCCTTTCCTCCCTTCTTTCCTGCCGCGATTCTCCCATGCACCCGATTTAGAACTCAAGAAGCTTGCAATCATGGATCAGTCAGAGCCTCTTGACTGCGGCTGCGGGACCGTGCCGCCGCGGCCGACCACCCGGCATTTGATGCGGCGTTTGGCCCGATTGCCTCACGTGCATCTTCGTCCAATACATACCCCTTTTTTTACTTCGTGGAGTTTTTGGGGACCCCTAGCCACCTGCCAAGCATGTTATACATAGGTACTGATTGTATGTACATACAGGGATAGGAGGGAGGATCTGGGTACCCCGGATTTTTCCCTTTCAAGGACGGGAAACCCGTCTGTCCCGGGACCGGGTGCCTGGTCGCGTGTGCCTGTGGTATATAGGCTGCACATGTCCCGTTTCACAACATACGTGTTACCTCTGCTATTTGAGCGTTACTTTTTTGGTCTTTTGTTCATGGGGGTTTCTTCTAATCTGTTCACTTCTTCAAAACTTCTTCAAAATTCACTCACTCACTTTCCTCGCTGTATCTCATGGGCGCCATGGGTCAACTCCCCGAGTTGCGAGGCCGGGCGCTCTTGTTGACCGTCACGACGCTGACATCTCTTGGTTTTATGCTAATCGGATATGATAATGGTCTGATGGGCGGACTAGGTGTGTTCTTCTGCCTGCACTCGTGCCAAAGTGTTATGTCCATTGCTCTATGTGCAACTATGAGGCCGAGTAACTTATGGAACGGCTCGGGAAATCATCGTCATGCTGACTGTGCTGTGTCGACTTCTCCTTCTTCTATCATCAGTCAACTCCCCCGCCTTCGGCCACACCTTCAACTACCCCAATTCGACCATGATAGCCGTCATCGTTGCCATTTTTGAAGGTAAGCTCCTCTCAACAAGCAAGAAACAATGTTTCAAACTTCAGGGGGGGACACAAAGTTAACACTAATGCCGTGTATAAGTCGGCTGCTTCTTTGGTTCGATACTTTCGGCTGTGTTTGGCGAGCGCCTCGGACGTCGCTGGACCATCGGCTATGGCTGCGTCATCATGGTCGTCGGCGTGGTGCTACAGGCGTCCAGCAGCAGCCGCGCGCAGATGATTGTCGGGCGAGTCGTGTCCGGCATGGGGCTGGGCATCGTCAACTCGACCATTCCGGTGATGCAGGCTGAGTTCAGTCCCAAGGCTACTCGAGGAATCTGTGCGCTTCCCTTCTTTTTTTCCTTCTTCTTCACCATCTTCATCTTGTTCTGCTAACAATGTTACAATACCAGTCGTCTGTGCCCAGCTCTCAACGCTTAATCTGGGTATTTTCCTCGTCTACTGGATCGACTACGCCTTTTCCTCCAACACGGCCGCCTATGCCTGGCGCATCCCCGTTTCGCTGCAGGGCATCTGCCTCGCTCTCATGCTGCTTCTCCTGCCGCTCATTCCCGAGACGCCGAGGTGGCTAGCCTCGCATGGCCGTGCCGACGAGTGTGCCCGCGTTCTCGCTGCGATGCAAGACGCCACCCTCGACGATACCGAGGTGCAGCGCCAGCATGCAAGTATCATGCAGGCCATCGCCCTGGAGGCGTCGCAGAAGCACGGGTCGACTTCCTGGTGCCACTTGCTGGCCGACGACGGCGTCCACTCGCGGTCCAGGTTGCTGATAGCGTGTGCTATCCAGGCGTTTCAGCAACTGGGCGGCATCAATGCTGTGACATGTGTGTGCTCTTTCTTCGATGCTTCCTTTTACTTGCCTTCATTCTCCATTCATTACTTGAGTAAAACGCTCATCACTGCGCAGACTACACAAGCACCCTGTTCTCCAAAAGCATAGGCTTCGACGACCACACGGCGGCACTCATGTCTGGATTTCTGCAGACATGGTTCTTTGTTGCATCCTTTATTCCCTGGTTTCTAATAGATAGGGTTGGGCGAAAGCCACTGGTAAGACAGAAATAGATCTCGGAACATACATTCTTCCAGATAAATGCGTACTCGTGTATCTACAGTTGCCAATACTGTAAGCAAAAGCGTCTACACAAAAGATCGCTAACGGAGTCTAGCTCGTTTCCATGATCAGCGTCATGGCCGCTGCCATGGCCGTGCAAACCGGCCTCATCTACCAGATTGAGAACGAGACCAGCGCCGCTCACGCCGCAGGAATTGCGGCCACTCTGATGCTATTTCTCTTTCAGGGCGCATTCACGATTGGATTCCAGGCGACGGTGTGGGTGTATCCGTAAGTAAACTCTGGACAGAAGAACAGATATTCCAGGAAGACACGCAAAACGAGGAAAGGGAAAGAGAAAGGGCAAGTATGAGTCTATAAGACTAATTGAGAGCCCTCTAGGTCTGAAATTCTGCCCCTGAGGTTGCGACAAACAGGCTCGTCGATATCCACCGCTGTCAACTGGATATTCAATTATGTCAGTGTTTTCCCATTGTGCTACCTTCGTTTGATGGGCTCGGAACCCTTTAGGCCGAGCTCATGCTATTACTCTTCAGGCTTTCTCCTCTCTTCGGCCCCTCCTTCAGATTTCAATATTGCCTCCCCTAGTTGCTCCAAAGTCGAGATGAAATCACTTCAAGGAGTACCTGTTCTGACATACACAGACCGTTGTGCAAATTACCCCAATCGCCATCGAGAACATTGGCTGGAAGACGTTCATCATCTTTGCCATCCTGAACGCGACATGGGTTCCGATAATTTACTTCTTCTTCCCTGAGACGAAAGGCATGGAGCTGGAGGATGTGGATGCTCTATTCGCGGATGACAAAAACAGCAATGCAAGCAGTGGAAGTGCGATCTGAAACGCAAGCGACGACGCGAACGGCAGTGGAGTTGAGCTAGACAGGGACGAGACCAGCGCCGCCGTGAGCTGGCGGAAGAAAGGTCCGTGGGAGCATCCTCGTCATGAGGTGTAGCGATGGCCCATGGGTGGATGAATGCTTGAGGCGATGTCTTGCTGTCTCGCTTCGCATGAGGTGTACGGGACGCGTTCGAAACGTTACATGAAACTTGAAATGCGTCAGACGCGTGCCATTTACGTGACTCATATAGGTGAACCCTCCTAGGCTACCTGGGTCCTGGAAATTCAATGCTACTACTAAGGCAGCCATAATAACACGTTTCCAAACGAACAGGCTCTTCTTGAAGTCGCCTTCTCCCTCAATTCTTGGCTCTCTGTCGTGGACGGTGGACGCAAAATGACGTTGACGGTCATGGAACCGGGATTCTTCCAGAAACCCTTTCAATTCCATCACAAGTTCACACAATGGAAAACTTGGCGATGCTCATATTTTTTACCAAACAATTACTTGGCTTTCAATTACTTGACTTTGGCTGTCGGGCATCTTCCTGCTACATGGGAAAGCCTATTGTTCGTCAGAAGTTGGCAAGTGGCCGCGGTATTAGTGAGATCGGCGACGAGAAGGAAATTAGAACAACAAATCCATCGCAAATTGTTCGCAAAATATTCTGTCGATCCCCGTCAAATGGCGATTTGCACCGGTCAGCAATTGCCAATCTCCACAAAGACGGCCGTTGAATGGATGTGCAGCATCCAAGATTCCAAGGGAAGTTACAACGGGGTGGCGGGTCGGAGTCCGGCATCGATCATCGTATTGGCACAGTAGCACGGATCAGACATTTTGGAATGGGACATCCGACTTTCCAGTGCTCAAGTGGAGATCATGCATGAGAGAGGGGAATAGCTGCCGGTCATCATGCTCGTCATTTCTCCGGAAGAAACGGTGTCGTTGAACATGTCACATTGCGATATGAACGATTCTAATTTCTCCTTTTAGCTACAGTGGACTGTGGGAGTGCACAGAGGTCACAGAACCCCTCAACTGTCCGTCGCGTCGCTATCGCCGATGGCACAACTTCTACCACGTATGTCATTCTATTATCTCGTTAGAATCTCCATAGATTGTACTCAATCGCACATTTTGAGGGTGCACAACGGAATTAACGTGTACGTGTAACTTGTAAGTGAGGGTATTGCGCGTGATGGTGCAAGATAGGCCCAAAGTGGCAGATTGTGTGTTTGAACTTTGACAGGCAACTGTACACAATAATCTCGCGTTTAGCCTCATTCAATGCTTTTGTTGAGCGCCTTCGTCAGCGCTGAATGACATTTGCCATTGTGTATAGACTAGCAGTTCTCAAAGCACACGGCTATTGTAATTTGTACATAAAAAAAGCCATTGCCACAACTTCACGTCGAGCCACCACACCGACTCACCCCCCAATATCCAGTCCCTTCATATTCCAAGCAACGCCCCCCTCGTACTACTCGCCAGCTGCGCCCTCCATAAGCGATGCTCATTAAGAAGATACAAAGTCCCCTCGCGGCCAAAACAGAAGTTCGCCACGCCTCCCGGCACGATGATCCTGCCGAGTAGGACGCCACCTGCGGACCAGATGTTGACGCCATCACCACACCCGCTGTATACGTTGCCGTAGACATCGCATTTGATGCCATCAGGGATGCCTGTGTCAGCCATGGCAAAGAGACGTCGGTTGGTTAGGAAGGGCTCCCCAGCGTAAAAGGTGACATCAAAGGCGTAACTAAGCGGTATTTGAAGTTTCCGTGTTAGCCAGGCTCGTCTCGGCAGATATTTCGCACGCCCATGACCAATTTAACAAACGAATGCAATGGCGTGCGTAGTATGCAACAAACTTTAGTGAAGGAGTAGGAAAAAAAAAGGGGGGGAACACACATGTGCGAAGCCCGAAAGTCGTCCGTCGTCCCATCTCCATGAATCCAATCCGTATCCGTGACATACACCGTCCTCTCATCCGGACTAAAGCAAATGCCGTTCGGCCTCCCAAACCCATCCGCCATAGCCCTCACGGATTTCCGCGCTGGATCAAAGCGATACACTTGGCACGGCAGCCTTGGCTTGTCCCGAAAGCCGCTATCAAAGCCGTAAACGGGATCGGTAAACCAGATAGACCCGTCAGAATGAATCACCACGTCATTAACCGAGTTGAATTGCCGGCCATAAAAGGAGCTCAGCAGAGTCTCCGTCTTGAATGGCGGCTCGGAATCCATGTAGATCAGACCCCCCCCGTGTTGCCGGTTGCCTTGCGCGCAGAACAACACCCCTTGCTTGTAGTTGACGGCCCCGTTGGCCATGGGGATGTTCCGCGCGTCGATTTCCATGCACTCGACGCCGCCGTGAGGGCCATCTACAATTCTCACGCCCGTGATGCGCACCCAGGGGGCCTGTGTCTTCTGATTGACTAATTGGTTGCTCGTCACGATGAGAGTGTTGGTCTGTGGAAAGAAGACGCCGGCTTCGTGGGCAAAGGGGAGGTTGGGGTCGTGATGGAGGAGTTCTAGCCGAGGATCCGAGCCGAAGAGCTCCGTGACGCGCTCATCGTGAATCACGAATGGGGAGGGGGAGGTCGTCATTGCTGCCTCTGAAGGTTCAAGGGGGGCCGATTTCGTTACTTCGTATAAGTTTTTCTCTCTTGTGTAGTTTTCTTTATCAATATTTCGGGTTTGAATTGGGTAGCGTTTTCTCCTTTTTCTGTAACTAGTGGTAAATGAATTATGTAGACGGAGTACTGTCACATAAAGCCCCCAACGCCCAACGTGATGGGTGTAATGGAATATTGTAGAAGCGGGTTGCTGCACCATCAATTGCCGGTAGCCGGGAATAGACACCAGACGGCTTTTGCCTTTTTGAGAACCGTTCAGTGGGGCGCGTACGGCTTCCAGCGGCGAGTCGGCGACAAACATATGGATCGTCCCGAGCCCATTAATTGCTGTCCCGATCGTGCCTTGGCGACAACGCACGTCCGGGGAAGACCGGATTTCGCTACAGGGTAGCCTTTATACAACAAGGTTCCACTGTCACGGGGTCCTCCGATGACTCGGATCCAACTTCATCAGATTTCAGATGCGCTCAACTCCCATTCATCCAATCTTCAACGCGAAGATTGCCTACCCACGCTTCCACTCTCAGCGCCGCCACTGCCGACCTGCCATATATCTCGAGCGCTCACCATGGCCGATCTGACCGCCTCGCGGTTCACGCCGCAGAACAAGTCGACCCATGAACTCCTGTCCACAACCACAGTCGGTCTAGTGGCGCTGTCCGACTTTCGCAAGCGACGCGCAGAGGTCCTCGAGCAGCAGGAGCGCGAGGCTCGCGAGGCGGCCATCTCAGGCACATCCACACCAGACGCTTCCTCAAACAGCACTCCTGACAACGCCTGCAGCGATACAGCCGGAGGCGCCGGTGCGCGACGACCACTCAAGAGGTCGAAGCAGCAGCAGCAACTGAAGCAGAAGCAGAAGAAGACGGGCAAGAAACTACTTTCCTTTGATGACGACGACGATGGCGACGACAACGGCGACGACAGAAAAGACGATTCGCGCAAGAAAGACGAAGACGGCGACTCAGGCAGCAACGAGGGTTCCGCCACCAAGTCCAGTACAGAATCTCCCGCGGGCGACACCGAGACGCGCAAGTCTCCTCACCCTAAAGTCAGAGCTAATGCGGCAGTGGGTGTCATACCCAGGGCTGTGACCAAGGCGGCTCTACTGAAGGAGGCGACGGAGCGGGAGGCGCTGCGACGAGAATTCGTGGCCGTGCAGGAAGCGGTCAAGGCGACGGAGATTGCCATTCCCTTCATCTTCTACGATGGATCCAATGTCACCGGCGGGACAGTCCGAGTGAAGAAGGGCGATTTTGTCTGGGTGCTTCTGGATAAGAGCCGCAAGGTGGGCGCGGAACGACGCGTGGGAGAACGAGGTAATCCGCGACGGGCGTGGGCTCGTGTAGGTGTGGACGATCTGATGCTCGTGCGGGACAATATTATTATTCCACATGTAAGTCTTCTGCCTACTATCTGTTATTCCACTGTGTCCTTCAAATCCCGATACTCCCATTCCTAGCAAATTACAGAAGAGCTTCCTCCCTTCTTTCAACGACTCTAACCGAACTCCTCCTCGACAGCACTATGATTTTTACTACTTCATCATCAACGAATGCTATGGCCCCGAGGGCCGCCGACTATTCGAATTCAGTGCCGAAGCCCCCCTGAAGAAACAAGGCGCCGAAAGCGAGAGCGAGCCGACGCAGATCAAGACGGGCCAGCTCAGCACAGCGGCTACCAGAGCCGCGGCGGCGAAGAACTTGGTCGATATCAATACATTAGAAGGTGTTGCTGATGAGCCGGTGCGGACCAAAATTGTCGATAGGCGGTGGTACGATAGGAACAAGCATATATACCCTGCGAGCACGTGGCAGGAATTCGATCCGGAGATGGATTATACGTCCGAGGTGCGCAAGGATAACGGGGGAAACACGTATTTTTTTGCGAAATGATGCGCCGAATAAGATGGGTCTTGCAAGTCCATTCCCGATCCGAATGGGGTATATTCATTCTTTCCTTCCATGTTGTTACGTGCTACAAGTCTGCCGGTTGTCGGCACTTTACTTTTTTCTTCTTGTTGATGATGAGCCAGTCGTGGGGTATTATTCTCGACATGTATTTTCCGAGGAACGTGGCTCGCGGTCTTCGAAGGCTGTTTGAGTTTGTCGTTTCGACGGTCTTGCTGCTTGTCTCTTCTCCTTCCTCACACGAAATACCACCACAAGACGAACGCGAGCCCTCCCACGATCAACCACCCAGGCCACAACAGCAGCACGATGACGGGGTTCCCGCATCCGAGAACAAAGACGGCAATCTCGTAAAAGAGCTTCTTGCGCAGTGCTTGCGTGGACCTGCCCTCCCAGCGACCAGCTGTCGCCTGGGCAGACATGCTCAGATCGTTGCTGGTCCCACAGGCTCTGAGGGGTTAGCGGCGAGATGGATGCGAGAGTGGAGGTATCGGTAGCGATTTGCTGGTCATCAAGGGCGAATTGAGGCACCAAAACGGAAAGGCACACGAGAAGGCGCTGGACGTGGAAGACAAGCACGAGGATCGGTGTCGTGTGTCTGTGTCTCTGTTGTGAACTTGTGATGATGGTGTTGTTTTGGGCGTGGGAGCGGGGAGCGAGCGAAGCACCAGGCTCCACTCTGGAAGCTGTTCGAAGAGAAGGGATCCCTGTCCGTGGGCGAGCAGGCATGAGACTGTCGGCTCGGGACACGTTGCGAGTTCTTGAAATTGGAGGACGTCGCGTGCGGCGTTGCCTGATTGCGATGCAGCGTTCCGGCGTTGCGGTGTTGCGCTTTTTGAGTTCATGCAATACCTAGGTAGAGGCCGCGGAGAAAATAATCAGGAAAATGCTCCGAGGAAATTAAAATCGGCTAGACGTGTACATGACGCGGCAACCGCCAGCCGACGGGAACCGTGCATAGACAGAGGAAAGGGGGGAAAGAAAGGAGAAGAATGTTTTATGGACCTCGTTTTTTTTTTTGGACGGATACGATCAAATCAAATTACGAGCATGGCTTGTTCTTCCATCAAATACGGCTGCGATGTGCGCCCTCTACAGAGTAACATAACTTCGTAAATTGTAATATACAATTGCTCGGCCCCATCAATTCTCTCCACGTTTTGTTTGATGCGCCTGCCCGTCGCTAGCACAGATTGGGAGCACATATGTAGTGCGTACTTGACACAATTGGGATTGCAGAGAGGGAAATACCATGTGGCATACAATGTGCGGAACAATAGAGGAATGCAAAATTGACAATGCCATGTGGAAAGATGCCTACTCTATGTAGGTAACATACCTCCTTACTCCGTAGAAATGCAAACATCTGAAGCATGTGAAAATCGGCAGCTTCCACTTCTCCGCCCCACGTGCCGTCAAACGCCTTCGCCTTCGATGCCTCGTGGCATTCGACAGCGGCAAATGCTCCTCGCATTGACTTCGCCGCCGTTGCGGGCGTGCGGGCCAGCCGCGGCCCCACGTGGGAACGTTGATGGTTCCATGGATGAATGCGATGGCGCCACTGCTTTGCACGTGTATGAGCATACCTACCTACCTCTCTCGAGTCTCGCCGTTGTTGTCGGATGAAGGTGAGTCTGAATTCTGGGCAGGTCGATGATATGTTCGTATGTAGCGTGAAGGATCTTGGTCGCATAATGCGCTGCTACAGTTGGCAGGTCGACACGTCTGCAGTGACCTCGTGAGCGGACGTGGCGGCTAATGAAGCAGGGAATGTCAATGGCGATAACCGAAAATGCCGTGTGGGATTGGTGTTGCGAAAGGCGAGGAGGTGAAACCTGGGTGGGCATATGACAAGGAGAAGACAAAAAGACAAATCCAAGGGGGATAGAAAGGAGAAAGGCGAAAGAGGCGATGGAGGGAAACAACATTTGGAAACCGAAATGCAGAAATCTAGATGGAAGCCTGGAGCGGGCCTATTCCGAAGCTGCTCTGCCCAAAACGAGACTTTCTAACGAAACGCCGCTTCTGGCTAACTGCTAACTGTATACAGCATTTCGCATGCTCATGAGATGGTTGCTGCTTGTGTCTACTGACTGGGCTGAGAAGAAATGCCCCAACAAGAAGTCTGATCTATGAGCCCAGAACTCAAAGATAGGCACTATTAACGATCGTGTCACCACCTCTTTTATCTTAGGTATCTTGACATCTTCACACTTGAAAACGAACCTGCGCGTTCATACCCCAAACATGCATCTTGATTCTTGACATGCAAACACCTCGGTACATGGTCACTTGTCTTGTCTCAGCACTTGACCCTTATCATTGAAGGACTGCGCTACAGCGTCTACAACCCAGATATAATTTCATGCACCCACCTCAGCACACGACTCCCTCTCTGCCTTGACACTCGAACATTGACCCGCCGCCTTCGTAGCCGTCGCCTTGAGAAAGCCCTGAAAACTCTCAAAGGCCGTCTCATCAAATCCCTCCAGCCACCGACATCCCACAGTAACTTGCCTCACCGACACGCGAATCCACACCTTGAAGCCAAACATGCTCTCGTTCCCCAAAGATGGTACCGCCGCTGACAATGAGCCCTCCTTGAACCCAGCACCGCTTTCCTTCTCTCGCTGTCTTCGTCTTCTCCACGCCCTCGCCCAGACCTTACCCTGCGCGCGCCCAACACCCTCATACCTCTCCTGCTCCCACTCCCAAGACACCAACTCTAGGGCCGCAATCGCCGTAGAAATTCCACACGCCAGCTCCCTAACCGGACACTCCCGTGTATCCATCGTCAGGATATCTACCTCACTCACACACGGGAGAAGGTTCTTCGACAGCGCCGCCCTCGTGCCCCTCGCAACCGCCTGAGCTGGCCTTAAGCCCTGAAACGACCACCCCACAGCCCATCGCCGCGTCTTGTTCCCCTGCACAAATTCCGTGACCGCGTAGTTTTGTACTTTTTCCGTGTGGAGCGTCTCGATGAAGGCTGTGAGACTGGAGAGGAAACCAAACATGGCTGTGTACCACTGTATGTGCTCTCGTGAAACGAGAGATTCGGTGAAGATGCGTTGCACGAAGGCGAGTTCTCCGCCGGGGGTTACCATCTCAGTTGTGCTGCCGGTACAGGCTGTGTAAGGAGGGCGGTGCTTATTCTGCGCGCTCTGGAGCATTTCCTCTTCGGAGGAGTAGAAAGGGGGATTTGTCATGGTGAAGTCGATGGTGGGGGGTAGGCCTGGCTCGTTGAGAGGGATGAGGGGGCTGTCCGGATGGCGAGGGAGGATGTGAATGCGGTGGGAGAGGCCATTGAGTTTGATGTTGGATTGGGCCCATTCTAGACTCGAGGGGTCTGTGTCTGCGCCCGAGAAATGTCAACAGGAGAAGAGTCATGGGTGTGAGGTAGGCAAACGTCTCGGATGTACCTGTTGCGATGAAGGACCATGGACGCTGTGCGCAGCCTAGGAGTGGATAGATGCAGCTTGCCCCTGTGCCGATATCTAGACCTGTTCGCTTCTGGCCAGGTTCATCGTAAGAGGAGGTGTCTAGGAGGTCCTTCAGCCATATCATGTAGTTGTGTCGATTGGGCACCTTTTCCATGAGATTTCAGCAACGGGTGTCTATAACATCCATGTAAGTTCATGAGGGGAAGATGACTTGGGCAATACATACCGGGGGACAGAGCCTGTCGTCTGGGAGATGAATCATGATGCCGAAATCCAGTCGAAGCAACGTCTTGGTGAGTTGCATTACCGATTTAGGATCCCGGAAGTCCAAGTCTCGGCCCTTGACACTTTTGGGGGTTAGTCGTCATTAGCACGGAAAGGAGAGTGGTGACGCTGGTGAGTGAGGCCTGGTGAAAAGAATCAAGACATGAAGAGATTGCTAGAAGAGCGCACGCATAACAATATGGATAGAAGAGAGTATTAGAACAAAGGCAGGATGAAAAGGGAGTACACACACGGCAGCAAACTCGGGATCCAACCGAGCAAGTTCCTTGAAATCAGTCGGCCGGGCATAGAGGCCCCGAAAACGACGGTCTCGCGCGTCGCTTGCACTCATGGTGGGCTCAGTGCTCCTCCGTCGAGAAGAGAAACGCCTTTAGCCTTGTGCGGCCCTTGTGATGCCCACGCGCATTATTGTGTGCGCATTTGCTCTACATTGCTGCTGGTGAAGAGGCAAGTTTGGACATTCTGCCCTGTGTGTGCGACGTGCGGGAACTTGGAAGTGAGTGAGTGACATGTGGGTCTCCTTCACTTTACTTTATTAGGTACCTAGGTAGGTACCTGTCCCCTGAATTGATACAGAAGCTCGCGAGTCGCGATTCATTCCTGACATCTGTCCGAGTTTATCCGTATAACAAAACTCGCCACAGAATCCCCAAGATATCACCATAAAACGACTCTCCATCGCCAACCATCAAAGATCCTCAAATCAGCCTCACTGACATCCTCATCTCCCCGCTCCACCCGCTCCGTCAACCCCTTCAGCCTTTTATTCAGTGTCCTCGCTACCCGAATCGTCACCTCATTCTGGAAGACATATAAAACAGCAAACACAAACATGGCAATCTTTGCAAATGCGCCGCCCCCCAAAATGGCTCTTCTAATGCTGGACAGAAGCCCCTTTGATTTGCGGAACGCGTACTCCGTATCATTGGAGGATACTTGCGAGTCTTCATCTGAGCCGCGCCGGAAGATCTGGCGGACCGCTGGGATGAGAGCAGCACTGTGACGGAATATTAGTATTCAGTTGATTTGATTGAAAAAAAAAGACCCCCCAAGAAGATCCCTCAAAAGGAAACTTGACACATACATGGCGCCCCCCACAAAGAACCTCGACCATCGACTATCCTGCGCAGACTTGGCCAGGGCTCTCACTTCAGCTTGCAAGGTACTCAACTCGCCTAGGACCATGCCTGCTTCGGTGCGAAGACGAGACTCGAGCGCGTAAGCCGCCTGTGATCCATCGCCTCCCTGGCGGATCTTTTGCCGGACGCCCAAGTACTCGCGTAGATGGAACTGTGCCTTGGCTTTGAGGTTGTGCACGTCCACGGAGACAGGAAGGGCTGTGGGCGTCAGTGTCCGGCCCGGGATTGTCGGGTTGTTTGCGGTGCTGTCGGGTTCGAGCTGATTTGGCATATACGATTCCGGAGCGGGGTGCGAAGACAAGAACTGGCCTGGGCCTGGCTGGGAGATATAGATTTGGGGTCCGGGAGGAGGTTGGAAGTACGGGACGTTGGATGGAGATGATATCGGTTGGGGATCGATGGCTCGCATCGGCGGCTGAGAGGAGGATTCGGTAGAGGCCATGGCGGCTACTGCTGGATGCGCGAGTTGCTTTCTACCCTTTTCCTCTCTTATTCCCGTTGCATTTATTTTGGGAATCGGGTGAGCGACGACGCGATGAAAGTTGGCGATGGCAAAGGCAAAGTGCGGGCGAGAAATGTCTCTTCCATGCAGCAGCTTAAAGCTTGCGACAGACTTCATGTGAAGAGGGGAGGTTGGTGCGGATTCCGCCTACCAACGGCCGCCAGCTGTTCACGGGCACACCTACAGCGACCGGGCAGCAACCAGTATTATTTCTTCGTAAGGCGGCAAATGACGAGCTCATGATGCCAAACTCACACTCAGCCGGTATGTATCACGGCGCTTACATTTTTAAGAGTTGCCATCGCCAGCCTTGCAACAAAATCATCTCGACGGCCATTCGCTGCCGTCACATAGCCGTTGCGGGGGATGAACCGTCAGCTGCCGGTAAAGTACCCGAGCCTATAATGAGGCTATGAGCGAGCGGCCCGCCAATAGCCGACCGAAACTGGTGTAAGTGCTTCAAGATCAATCAATATTGGTATCATGGCTTCCCACGAGTCACGACTCACCACTCGGTCTAAGCTGTGTTACACATCTTGACTTGAGCTTGGAGTCGCGTTAAGCACAGCTTATGAAATGGCTGCCCTATCATAGGCCGGTGAGACGCATTGTGAGACCGGTGACTAACCACTCCCTCGTCTGTAAATGCAGCATAATCCGTCGCCACCTTCTACACCCCATCCACGCCAGCACGCCGAACAAGAAAGAATTAAAAGAGAAAACGGACGAGCGATTCCAACATACCCAAAACCTACACAAGTTTTCGTTGCAAGCACGATAAAATGGACTCCATCAACAAAGTCGATTACAAAATTCGCAACCTCAACACCCGCTCCGTCACGCTCTTCCCATCGAGAGCCCAAATTCACCGCGACATCAAAAACATCCCTCTCCAGCCCGGCACCAACGAAATCACCATCCAGGGCCTCAGCCCCTCCGTAGACCAAGACTCCATCAAGGTAGAAGTCGGTCCCGCCTTCACCATCAGCGACGTCTCCATCGAAGCTCTACCCAACCGGGACATCTTTGAGGAAATCCACCCCGAATTGGACAGCGATGACACCGAAGGGGATGAAGACGACGACGACCTCGACTTTACACCATGGAAAGAAAGCCCCGACCTAAAACAGGCAAAGCAAAAGCTCGACTCTCTACACGATGCCCGCACGCTCGCCGACGAGGCAGTCTCCAGCGCAGAGAGCCGCCTGAAGCTCCTAGACACATACAGCAAGACCTGGGACCGCAAAAAAGGCCCCTCCATCGCAGAGGAAAGTCTACAGACGTACAAGGAGCAGCGATCCCATGTCTATAGTGATTACATGGCCGGCCTAGCACAGAAGAGAGCCGTGGATGATACGATGGAGGATCAAATCAACGAAGTACACCGCCTGCAGAAACTAGACGACAAAGCCCGCGCCAAAGCCGAGAAGCTCCAAGAAAAAATACAGAAAGCAAAGAAAAAAGACTCACTAAAAAAGGCGCGCTGGCGGGAAGAGCGCAAAAAAGAAAAGGAGCGTCTCCGGATCGAATGCCAGAAATTCTGGCCCAAATACTGCTACACCGTCAAAATTACGCTAGAGATGAACCCAGACAAGCCGTTCCATTCTCGCAGAACGTCCCTTTCTTCAAGCACGACGCAACAACCCCCCGAATTTGATCCCGCAGAAGCAACACATGACAAGAATGCAGAGGCCGTGACGCCACGCCCACAGTGTGACCTGGTCTTATCGTACGTAACCTCCGCGGCGTACTGGGTCCCTAGCTACGATCTCCAGCTCTGGACCACGACCGCGACGGGCACGCTGAGTTTTGACGCAGAGCTGCACAACTGGACGTCGGAGACGTGGACGAATAGTAAAGTCGTGCTGTCGACTTCGCAGGCTACGTTCTCGGGACTCGATGACGCGATTCCGACGCTGGAGCCCTGGTATGTGAGTCTTGTGCAGGGGCCGCCGCCGTATGGGCATGGGCGTGTGCTGGAGGAGATCGCGCGGAGTAGGGATGAGGTGCGCAGTGCGAAGGAGGCTCTGGAGAAGCAGAAGCTGGATAGAGCGCATAATAAATCGAGGGGGGGTATGTTTGGTGTTCCGGAAGAGGAGGGACGGTTGCTGCCTAGGCTCCGGGTTGGTAGGTCTGTTGGGGGAGAGAAGGACTTGGATGGAGGGTGTGTGAGGTATACTGCAGAGCTGATGCCACCGCCGCAGCCTGTGCCGCTTTTTGCTACAATACAAACTCCGGCAGCTCCCATATCGGCATCAGATATGGACCATGACAGTGGAGGAGCGGCGACAACAGAAGCAATAGCTCGGTCGAATCTACCCGGTGCGCCCACGATGCGTAGCTCCAGACTCTCGGGATTATCAGGACTCTTTGGAGCTTCTTCGCAGCCCTCATCTAACGTTACTGCATTTGGAAACGCAGCACCCTTGGCATCACCAAACACCAGCGCGATGCTTCGTGGAGTACACCCCACCGAAAAACGACCTCTCCCCTCCAGACAATCCCACGAACCGACCTCCTACTCCAACAACCCCGATGAGGACTCCTCCTCCTCCTCCTCAGACGAATCCATCATGTCAGAAACAGGCCTAACATCAACCTACCACCTCCCCTCGACCAAAACCCTCCCCCCAAAAACCACGCCCACGAAGCACCGCGTCGCCCACATCCGCTTCGCAAACATCACCTACACCCACACCGTCATCCCAAAGCACAGCCCCGTAGCCTACCTCAAAGCCAAATTAAAGAATACCTCCAAAACAACCCTCTTCAAGGGCCGGACCGCCCTCCGCCTCGACGGGAGCTTCATGGGACGGACTGTCCTTCCGAGGTGCAGCGCCGGGGAGACCTTTGTGTTGAGTCTGGGGATCGATCCCGCTATACAGGTGACGTATCCGCGGCCGGTTATCCATCGGGCGCGCACGTCGGCGGGGTTGTTTAGCAAAGAGAATTCGGCGGTGTTTACGCGGTGTATTACGCTGCATAATACGAGAGCTGCTGGTGCTGGTGCTGGTGCTGCGACGACGACGACGGCGACCGTGAAGGCTACTTCGGTGATTGTTCTGGATCAGGTGCCCCTCTCGCAGGACGAGAAGCTGCGCGTCGACATTCTCACTCCGCTGGGCTTATCTGTGGGAGGGGCCGAGGTGCGGACCGGGACGGCGGGCTTGGAGGCGGGAGAGAATACGGACTGGGGGAGTGCGCGGGCGAGTTTGAGGAGGGATGGGGAGGTGTTGTGGGATGTGAGTCTGAATGCCGGAAAGGCGGTGCGCCTGACGTTGGAGTATGGAGTTGCGTTTCCGAATGGCACTTGGGCGTGTTGATGACTGAACTTCTGAAGTGTGCATCATGCATGCATGTATGTATGTATGCCGTATATTTGTTTTTGGTTTTATGAAGGGATTCTTTTAATATCCTTGACGTTCGTTTCTTTTTCTTTTTCTTATCGCTTCTTTGTTCTTCTCTTTTCTTCTTTTGCTTGCTTTCTTTTCTTTTCTTTTTCTTCTCATCTTTCGCCTCTTTGCTCTTCTGCAGCCTGCTATATGTACCTACCTAGGTACCTGGTATGTGTCCTTTCTTTTTCGCGGCTTCTTTTGCATGGCAAGTTGCCCCGTACTCTGTGAATAAATGCCTCTTCCGGCTGCAAGTAGTCCCCGAACAGAGTTCTCATCCGCATTGAGACTGCGCATAACAAGCTAGCAAGCCCCCGGCACCCCCCCCCCCCCCCCCCCCCCCCCCCCCCCCGGACTACGAGATATGTACATACCTAGATACATAACGAGATAACTAGTCAAACTGTAAGCATGCTTGCTCTACATAGCTTGAAATGGAATGCTGCGGAAATGGAAATGCCACTATTTGGTCTATTGCCCTTGGTGCCATGCAACAATGCCCGAGCATGCAACTAGAAATACATACATACCTGCGATACGAGAGACGTGAAACTTGTAAGAAGCAGGCCTGATGGATTTCTTCGCCGACCCACGCGACAAAAAAAGACGCGTCCTAGTTGTCCGATGCAGCTGCCAGTACCTGCGGCGTAGTTTGATGTACATATCTCGTTAATTCACTTACCAGATGGTCTTGGTGTCATACACATGACGCAAGAAATGGAAAGCGGGCCATTTTTAGTTTTATGTGTCTGTACGGAGTAGGTAGATGTACATATCCGTAGGAATTACATTTTCTTTCAATGGGCATTCTTTTGTCTCCTTGCCTATTTAGGAAGGGGTAGAAATTAGAATTGTCGGCCGGCCGGAAAGAGGAGTCATTTGTTTCAAGGCCCCGCATGCTCTTTTCGCCGCCAGGAACAGCGACGGACAAAGCTGGGGAAGAAGGAGAAGAAGATGGTGGGTGGAGCAGAAAAACGCAGGCAAGGATATGAGCCGCACACCGACTTCTGGTCCAAGATTCTTATTCGTGAATCGTCTACGGTATGTATGTACCTAGGTACCTACATATATACGGAGTATGTACTACAGTACATAGCTGGTTGCATGGCAGGGATGAAGAGAAGGTACTTTCATAGCGGGGGTAAGGGGCAAGAGAAGTTTGCTGGTGAGAAATTAGAATCAAGATGCGCTGGTGCGCGGCGTCCGACTTCTTCGGCGCTACGCATACCGTTGCCGACCGCGCTTCTCCCGCGCCCGGTACGGCGGTACCTACTTACGCCGTTACGGAGCTTTCTCAAGTTGCCTTCCTCACGGAGTACAGATACGGAGTCACAGGTACATACCTACGTAGGTAGATACATATGTAGGTAGGCATGTACAGCTACCAGGTACCTCCTAAGGTATCGCAACGGCTCGCAAGTCTCCACAGCTCCTTGCGACGCTAACATGAGCCTATCTCACAGGAAGGAGATCGAACGCATGAACCGAATCGGCCGATATGTACTCCGTATACCCAGCCGGGCCGTACCATGTAGATGCATCATGCACCACAAGGATGAACATGAAGTCAACTCTCTCCTTTACACAATTTTCTCGGCAACGGTGCACGGACCACGTCCGCCCACTTCTGTTATGATTTGGCTGTATAACCTGCTGTA
>SRPX01000447.1:0-21285 GCA_018360215.1 Claviceps spartinae
GGAAGTACTTGCTCCAAGTAAGTCATGACTTCAACAATCTCATGAAAGCGGCCATAAATGGAGAGTACTACAATTCTTTCTTTGGCAGTGCAAAAACCGGCGAGGGCTATAAGAGACGATTGCGAGCCAGAGTTCAAAATGCTTTGGCCGCTTTCAAGGACGTCATGCGTGAAAGGGGCCAGCAGCGAAAGATTGTGGATGATGATGATGATGATGCTTATCAGCCAGGCAACGTGGTCCGATCAGATTACATTGAAGAGGTGAAAGATCTAATGGAACGCAGTCGGGGCTGTGAGCTCTATGGAACCTTTAATCCTCTCATTGTTGGCGAGTTATTTGCCGAACAATGCCAGCCTTGGAAAGATCTGACATCCGAAATCGAGACAAAAGTCGTGCAGGCGGTAGACGAAGTTGAGCATGCAATCGTCGATTTTATCACCGTCAAGGAGACAGCACCGGCTATCTTGCACATGTTGAGGGGTGGCACAGACAAGCTGAAGAAGGCTCTAGGTCAAAAGCTCAAGGAGCTGCTCCAGCCACATTCGGACGGTCATCCGATAACGTACAATAACTATCTCATAGACACCGTGAAAAAGGCTCAAGATGAGAGGCGAAAACGCCAACTAACGGAAGTCGCCCATCTAATTCAGAACGACTATTTCGAGAATCGCTCCAGGAGGGGCGATGCATTTATCGTCGAAAA
Organism: Claviceps spartinae; assembly: GCA_018360215.1. Lineage (NCBI taxonomy): Eukaryota > Fungi > Ascomycota > Sordariomycetes > Hypocreales > Clavicipitaceae > Claviceps > Claviceps spartinae. The sequence goes on from SRPX01000447.1 coordinate 704, forward strand.
ATTGAACGAGCACATCGAAACGGACATGAATACATTCGCAAGCGAAATGGCCATAGACTACATGGAAGCGTATTACGAGGTAAGAGGGACAATATACTTGCCCGGACGCCGCTGTCTCGAAGAAATCATCTGTACTAACACCACCTCTAGGTCGCCATGAACAAATTCATTGACGACGTCAGTGTCTTGGTCGTGGAGCAATGCCTCATTTCCAAGCTTCCGGACCTGTTTTCAGACGATATTTTAGTCGACTTCAAAGACGAGGAGATTGCACGACTTGCAGGCTAGACCGAGGCCGCCTCCAAGCAGCGAGAGAAGTGCAGCCAGAAGCTCGCTGTTCTGGAAGATGGGAGGAGAGACCTCATGAATCTCGCCATGACGGGATCATTGGACTCAGGTGAGACCGCGAGACTCCATGCAAGCACCAAAAAACTGGTCGAAACAGTAAACTTAATGCTCAACTGACAAAATAGCGTTAAAGAAGTTGACGATGTAATCCCGAAAGTTTCCAGTGCGAATGAGAGTCACGGCGAGAACTCCGGGAGTGATCCGACGCCTTTATCAAGTCCCTCCATCGAACCGATTATCAAGGCAGTAGACGGTTGTTTGGAAAGCTTAGAGGCGTCGGCGGCTGAGGGGGTCCCTGATAAAACAGAGACGCCCTGAACTCCCTTGACATTTGCTGATCTGTTTGGCTCAGAATCTCCGGTTTCCACATCTGAGAAGACAAAAAAGGGCAAGAAGGGATCGAAATCGGGCAAAGGTGCGGCTTCTAAGTCTAAAAACTAGAGTATATGATAGACAGTGACTGGCTTGGATGTGAGAATGATCTGTTGCTGGTTGCCAGTGGTTGGCGTCATTTGCACTTACTTTTGCCGTGTATGACGCGTAGAGCTCAGGAAATGACATGAGACTGGACAGTGTTCGATCAATACATTGTTTTTGACTGGTCTAATTAATGCAGCAAGAGCTCAATGTGGAGTTTTTGAACTGCTCAGAAAATCCTGTAGATCTATGTATCACTTCACTTGATCGAAAATCTGAACCTGCTCTGTGCGACCATACCACTCCAACACATGACGACGAGGAGTAAGCGAGCCCTGATCAATGATCACCCATCTCGACGATTTCTTACCCTCCACGAAGAAAAAACCCAGCCCCACCATAAAAAGGCAGGAAGGTGCTCAGATGCCTGATTGGGAATTGCGCTGAATGGTGATTGGCACGTAGGTACCTAGTCTAGTCCGGGGGACCGGGACTCCGGTGTTGGCGGCACTCGAGTCATGCGGCCGGCTACATACGCAAGTTCAAGCATCACCACCCACCCTATGTACCTATGTATTTCTCTTGGGCCACCTCTTGCTGGTGCGGCTGATCGTACCAGCACGCTCGTTGTGTTGTGACTACTCTTCCGGGACGGATATTCGCATCTTGATGGACAGACAGTGTGTGGCTACCCAGAATGCCGCGCTGGTGGACGCGAATAAAGCTCCTGATGGACACGGTCGCATGTTGATACCCAGGGTTGAGGATTTGTAACAAAAAGAGGCCAAAAAGATATGAAAAAGGCCATACGATCATTATGATACAGTAGATAGTACAATGTAGTAGATACATACAGCATATCATACAAGCAAAGCAACTTTGAGCCGCTTCGTGTCCTCAGCAGAGTTTTCGAACATGACTAATTTCTTTCCGTCCGGGGCGCTCGCCCAATTCACACCGCAGAGAATTCAGCAACCGCCTCACTCATAGACTGCGCCGCATACTGCTCCATCTCCTCCAACCGCTGCATCAACGAGGCATCATACGGCGGCGCATCCATCATACCCATCACAAACGGACCCTGAGAGCCCCACGCGAGCCCCTGCAGATGGTCTTGCATCGTAACGAGCAGCTCGTGCGTGCTCTCATCGGCATACAAGCCCGCCGAGCTCATCTCCTGCAGGATATCCAGCGCTGCGGCCGCATCGCCGAACCGCGTCCAGTGTATGCGCGCGAGGCGAGTGTAGAACGGGCTCGACACACCGAGAACGTATGATGGAAGACCCAGGCTTTTGACACGAGGCAAGATTTCAAAGGCGTATTCGGAAGGGCGCGCGAACGCTGTGTCGAAGAGGGCTAGACCGGCGTCGATGAAGTGTGTGTACAGTGGACCGTGGACATCCATGGAGCGTTTTCCATCGGTGGCAGGGGGCGAATCGTCGGGTTTCGCGGCAGATTTGCTTTTCCGACCCTTTGACTTCTTTTTTGGTACCTGCACGATGCCTAGTTGGACGGGCAGTGAGAAGACTTCCGCTTCCATGACGCGCCAGAGGGCGGCATCGGTGTCGCAGGCCTTCATGAGGGCATCTACCCTCTCGCGTTCTTCTTCTCGCAGGCGCTGGTACTTGGCTCGCTCTTCCCACTTGGCTTTGTCGGCTTCATCCAGCTCAATCATCTTGCTGGTCCCCAGCCTGCTGCCGGGTTTGGGCTCCAGCTCCAGCTCGTACAGGCCGAGGGCGATTTGCGCAGCCGAGCGCAGGGACGATGGATACCGACTCAGGAACTTTTCTCGAAATTCCTGCACACGAGCTTGCTCGACGAGGGATCTTGCCATTCCTTTTGTTGCTTCCCGCGTCTCAAATGGAGGTGATGTTGACGGCGGTGTAGTGGTCACAGATTTGGCGGGACGCTTTTTGGCCAAGGGCATGCGGCTTTGGGCGATCTCGTCGAAGATGCCTTTGAAGATTTCGGCTTCTGAGGGCGTAATCGTGGATGCCTTTTCCGCGGTAACGTCGTTGTCTATGCTTTCTTGTGGCCTGTTATCGTCCCATTCAAAGGGAATTGCTTCATCCATTTTGCGTGTCGCGCCCCGTCGGGCTGGAACATGGACGAGTCGGGCGAATCGAAGAACATTTCGAGTGCGGACGCTGCCAAGAGCTCGTTGAATCGTCCTTGTTTGATAAAGAAACGGCAGAACAGTAGACGACATGTCTGCGATTTCCGCCGCTCACTCGAGTCGATACCGTTTGATCGTTCGTGACGACGTGGAGTGTTTGAAGGTGAAAAAGACTAGAGAAAAATTGCGGATCCTGCTTGAAGAGCTGTGTCTGTCGGCTAAAAGTCGGGTTGAAGGCGGCAAAAAGTCCGATGCGATATTCTCTCCGGCGTTATTATACGCGTCGCACCGCGGAACTTTGGCGCCAAAGTCAATTAAAACCTAGTGAGTCGCGAGTCGCGACACAATTACGCGACGACCGGTAGTTCAGCGCATCGAAGATTCGCCACCTCCGTTCAGAACTTCAAAGTGTCGTCGAAGCATCCGTGAATGACTGCCACCTGTGGCAATTGGAAGAAAACGACCCAATTGCTTTAGCTCTTGGCTATTTTACTTGAAGAAACCGCCTCAAGTTTTATTCTCGCTCCCTCTACTCTCCGATTCTAGTAGTTGCTGCGAACGCACATCAAGATGCCCGCCAAGAAAGAACCAACAGAGATGAGCGCCTTTGAGCGCAAACGATTGGAAAACATCGAAGCGAATCGAGCCATCCTCAAAGACATCTCTGCAACTGCGAAGAAAATCATACCAGCCAAGGCAGCGCCCACGACCGCTCCCAGACGCAGCAGACGCTCCGAACCGGTCAAGCGCGAGACCCCTCGACCTACGCGCGTGAGCTCGCGCCTGGCTGGCTTGGAGGCAGACAATGAGACGTTAAAGCGCAAGCTCGAGATAGAAGCCGAGCATCAAGCCCAGGAGGCCAAGGCGAAAAAGCTGCGTGTCAACCATGATCTCAATCTTGGGGATATTGTCGTCGAGGGGAAGAGATGGGCTGCTGGCTTGAACAGCGTGCAGGGCATCGTTTGGGGCGCGCAACCTGGGGTCCGGACCTTCACAGAGGACGACATCAAGGAGACGACCGATCAGTCGCTCAAGGAACTGCGGCAGAGGATGGGCGGTCTTACAATGTATGAGCAGTGGGCTCCGAACGGTACGTTTTGCTCATGCGCCGTTTTGCGCGCAGTCTTCCATCTCCATCTGCACCAGTCAAACTTTTCTTGCTTATGCAAGCAACCGCAAGCTGACCATTTCGATTGAAACACCAGATATCAAAATCACACCCCAGAGGGTCTACGCGCTCGGCTTCCATCCAACAGAAGATAAACCTGTCGTGTTTGCCGGCGACAAAGAAGGCACCGTGGGCTTATTCGATGCCTCCCAGACACCCGCCGAGCTGGACGACGACGACGACGATGACAATGGGAATAGTCTTCCCGAAATAGCAGCATTCAAGACACACTCACGCACCATCACCTCCTTCGTCTTTTCCCCGACCGATTCAAACGCAGTATACACATCATCATACGATAGCTCCATCCGGAAAATGGACCTCGAAAAGGGCACATCTGTGCAAGTTTATGCGCCGTCAGACATGGACACCGACATGCCCATCTCGGCAATGGACATGGCCCATTCGGAGCCTCACATGCTATTCTTCTCCACTCTCGACGGCGGTGTCGGCCGCGTCGACATCCGGGCCCCGGCCGATAGCCAAGAAATCTGGACGCTCTCAGACCAGAAAATCGGCGGTTTCTCGCTGCATCCGCTGCAACCGCACCTCCTAGCAACCGCCTCACTAGATAGAACACTCAAGATATGGGATCTGAGGAAAATCAGCGGCAAGGGAGACCTGCGGCATCCGGCGCTGCTGGGAGAGCATGAATCACGGCTCAGCGTCTCGCATGCCTCGTGGAGTCCAGCAGGCCACGTCGCGACGTCGTCGTACGATGACACGGTCAAGATATACGACTTTACTGACGCGGCGAGCTGGGAGTCTGGGCACGAGATAGGCGAGACGGCGATGGAGCCCGCGCATAGGGTTGGGCATAATAACCAGACAGGGCGGTGGGTTACGATTCTGAAGCCTCAATGGCAGAGACGACCGAATGACGGGATTCAAAAGTTTGTTATTGCCAATATGAATCGCTTTGTGGATGTATTCGCCTCAGATGGGAGTCAGTTGGCGCAGTTGGATGGGGAGGGAATCACGGCTGTGCCCGCGGTGGCGCATTTCCATCCGACGATGGATTGGGTCGCGGGGGGGAGTGCGAGTGGGAAACTATGTTTGTGGCAGTGAGGGCATATGAAGAAATTTTGGGGGAATATCACTGACCAGTGTATGATACATCATGGAGGCGTATCTGATTAAATTCGGGGAAAAGGTGACATGGGACAGATCCAGGACACACTTTATTTACTTGCATAGCTGGACGAAGCTGTAGCGTTGATTTTCCAAAGGTCACTTTCACTTTGCAATGAAGGCGTACTTATTGGACTAGCAGGTCCCTCAGCCCCGGAGCGCAGCGGAGGGCCGCTGGGGGACCTCGCGTCGCTTCAGAAAAGCAGTTAGGCGGGAATTGTGACTCTGTGAGTGACGTTGCCAGTGGAATCGGTTCAGTTACGAAATAATGGCGTTGGTGGTCCCCCATCGGCCCTCCGCTACGCTCCGGGGCTGGGGGACCCCAGTGGAATCAGTGCTGTTGCCAGTGGACTTGCCAGTGGACTTGCCAGTGGAATCAGGTCAGTTTCCAGTGATGGACGGGGGGGTTACAGTTACAGAGATGGCCAGTGGAATGTCCGGTGGAGACTTTGAGAAGGAACGATGCGGTGACGGAAAACGTAAAACGAAAAACGAAAAAACAGAAGTGTGGGAACTGTGCCAGTGGACTTCCAGTGGACTTCCAGTGGATTCCAGTGGAAGAGGCCCGGTTCCAGTGAATCTTATTATAGAAAGGCCTCGGTCTGGTCTGGAGGTCACTGGATCGGATTACTCAATTGGGCTTGAGCCGGAAAGCAAGAGCTTGTACGGAATACTCCGTAGGATCCATCACAGCGCGATGGATATCACTGAGGTTAAGCCAGCCTGAGCAGAAATAAGGTTGAGGAGTTTCATATTATGCATGTCATGTGGGTTAGTTGAGGAAAAGTGAGGAGAGGAGGCGCATGAATACATCCAGCACCCCTCATGTGTCCTCCTCCAGGATGTAGACGCAACATAGATCTTCGCCTGCACACGACGCTCTATTACATACCAGGTCTAACTGACCTTCCTTCAACTGCGGTAAGCTTGACGTGTCCTTTCTTGGAAATTCTAATCACGACATGAGGTATTTATGAGCAAAAGACCCGCTCGGCCTGATCAGGTTATATCATGCAGATTGCTGGTTTCTCTCATGGCGATATTTTATCTTCTAAACATGGTTACAAAATCTCAAGTAGGCGACCAGAGGCCACCTCAGGCCGAGGGCGACCTTATTGCCGCAGAGGACGTTCCTGTAAGCCTGGGTAGCCGCAGAGTCTTAGCCTAGAGACTCATTCACGATTCACTCAGCATTGTGAACGACAGAGGAGGCTAACAAGATACCGAGACTTTTGATCAAAGTGACATCGATTCCGTCTTTTCCGAAGCGTTTGTGCACCCTACAATCCACACATGATTCCCATATCCTGACGATACGCCGCAGTCCAAGTTCCACCAAATCTCTTGCATCCAGCATCCTCGAGTATCGTCAAATCCATGGTCGCACCTATCATAGTGATAAGTTTATGACAAGCTACATCATTCCCAACGATGATCAACAGCTCGAATCGGAGGGACTATGGTTCGAGTTACCCACGAGCCCGCATTCTCGGCAGGATTGCGCGCTGACGTTAAATCTTAGCCACCATTACATGAAGATCCTTTTCGACGACCAGCTGTTCCTAGCACCGCTCGAGAAAGATAAGATCCACGTACTTGACTGCTAGGCTACCGGAGGACCTCTTCTTCCTTAAAAAAAAATCGGTAACTAATTGAGCGTATGATCTTAGCGGGTCCTTGACGTCGGTACAGGATCCGGTAAGTGATGACCGGGAGTTTACTACATGCGACCGTCGCTGACTGATTCATAAGGTACTTGGGCAATGTAGGGCCCCAGGGACCTTGAAACCATTTCTTCGTGTGCTCACAAAGTTGAATAGCGAATTCGCCGACCAGTGTCCAAATGCTTCAGTCACTGGTACAGACATCTTCCCGTGTCAACCGGACTGGGTTCCACCGAATGTCCATTTCGAAATAGACGACGCAACACTAGAGTGGACTTGGGATGCCAACCATTTCGACTTCATTCACGCCCGCTTCATCTTAGCTGGTATGCAGGACTGGACGGCCTTCTTTCGAGAAGCTTACAAATGCTGCGCGCCGGGAGGATGGGTACAGTCTGTGGAACTTGATGTTGATTTTCGAAGTGATGACGGGTCTACTGAGTTGGAACCTATTCTGGCCTCGTATGGAGATCTGTTTCGAGATCGCGGCAGAATCATGAACCGTGACTTCTTCGTGCAAGACATACAGCGGCAGGCATTTGACGAGGCTGGCTTCGTCGAGAAAAGGGAAATTCGATACAAAGTATGTGCTATCATCTGTCATCACAGATGTGTTACTTTTTGGAGTCCGTGAGGGAACTGACTCGTCACTAGGTTCCTATCGGTCCCTGGGCAAAGGATCCTAAACTCGCTGAAATTGGGCGATTCGCTCGGGCCACTCTGGAGAACGATCTTCAAGGTAACGCATCAGGAATCCCCTCTTACCAAAGGACGAAGCCGAATAAAATGCTTACCTCTTGTAATTAGGCTACACCCAGATGGTCTGGCATAATGTCCTCCAATGGCCAGCAGACGAATACCATGTGTGGCTCGCGCATCTGCGCAAGGCGATCCGTAATCCCAAGGTTCACAGCTACCTGATTGTACACATTGTTTACGGACAGAAGCCATGGTGATTGGGCTGTTGCATAGATGATAGTACCCTCGAGGGCCTCGAGCAGTCAAGGACTCTTCTATTTCATAGCGCCTCAAAATACAGTCTGCGAATCCATCGTTTCGTTGCTGCTACATACCTTGTCTGTGATATCCGCTGTCGGGGCCTTTCTGTCTCTGAAGAGACATTGCAAACACGGACTCCGCTCGTCTTGCCTGGCCTGACAGGCGCAGTCATATTGCACTGCGCGATCCGATGTCCCGCCTTTCCGCAACGCAGGCACTGCCCAGCTTCACGTCTCTGTGCCAGGACATCTTGAGACCCCCATTGGGCCCATTTTGCCGCCGTGCCCGTCTTCGCGGAGAATTTGCCAGTCGTCCTGGACTTCTTCTTCTTCTTGGAGCCCATCGCGTTCGCCCCCATCATTTGGACATCGTCGTCGCTCTCGCGCTGAACAGGTGCCGTGTACGTGGGCTTCGTCTCCTTTACCCCCCACTCCTTGTCGCAAAGGTCGCAACCCTCCATTCCGTCCACGATTTCCTGCCATTTCGCCATAAAACCTTCGTAGTCCGTCTTTAAAATCGCGGCCGTTGAATATCGACGGTCGAAGTCGCCTCTCAAGTCGCAGGCCGCCTAACACCTCCATTTGACTCCAGATCTGTTGGAGAGTGACTGGATTACTGTTGATAACCATTGGGTTGCGCTTGGTGATGTCCGTTCCTTTCGATGAATGGGATCTCATCAGTTGCTGGTGGAATTATTATGAAGATACGAGCGGGGCTGGCCTTGGCTGCCCAGTTCTGGAACTTCTACCTCTTGATAACCGATAGGAGGAAAACCCTAGTACAGGGAGGGAAACCAACTGGGCAGTCCAGGTAAGCCTAGCTAGCGTATCTTAATAATAATTCCACGAGAAATTGATAAAGATCACACTTATCGAAAGGAACGGACGCCACCATGAGCAACTAAATGGATATCGACAGTAACCCATTCAACCTTCAACAGATCTTGAGTCAATTGTCGGTGTACCAGGCTGAGTTGCAGCAATTGAGACAGGAGAAGGCGGCCACCGCAGAGACACATGTGAATCAGATGGCAACAGTTGGCCAACCTTGTATCGGAGGAGAAGGCAGCCATCGCAGAGCGGTGCGACTGCAGACGAGCGTCAACTGATAGTAATGTTGAAAAGATATGGAGTACTGTCGAACTTGTGGTGCTTGTTGAACTTGTATGTATACACCACATGCAATCTAGTATTTGCTCTCCTTGACAAGCCACGGTCGGATGGAATCGTGGACGGAGGTGTCGCAGTCATCAAACAAACAAAAAGGAGAGCAAATACTAGATTGCATGTGGGTGTATACATACAAGTTCAACAAGCACCACAAGTTCGACAACTACAGAAGGAGGAGAAGAGGTCCTCTCTACAACCCCCGTCCTGCTATGTACATGCCCCCAGGCTCTACACTGCTACATTACGTAATACAGTACCTACATCTTTTGTGTGTGGTCACGTGCCCCCACAGGGCACGCTTCGCCCCTGCCCCCACTCTCGAGAGTCGAATCCATCTGGACTTCGACATACCACTGAGTTCGCATATGTATTTTGCAAATCTTGCATGCGATACATTCACAACCGAATACTGTATACATGTGAGTATTTAATGATGAATTTGGGGCGAAGACGTGGCGGGGAGTGGGGTCATTTTGCGGTTTTGCCGGGGGCCACTGTACAGAAGGTACAGCACCTAGGCCTCTGCACAGATGATTGATGTGAGAACAACTTCCAAGTACGTTGTCCATCTCCGATCTATACGAGGTCGGAAATGTTCGATAGAATGTTGCGAAAAGTCATTATTCCCAGCTGGCAACGGAAGAAATCATACGAGAAAGGATTCAGCAGACAATTCTGCAGTCATTTATGATACTTGATGCTGATGTTTAAGCGCAAGATGCTCCAGGGAAGACCGTCGGCTGCTGCCTGCATCAACGTACACGGTACGCATGCATTTGGAATCCGTCCCCTCTTCTTCGTACGAGCTCAACAGGGCGTTCTTGCATTGCGTTGACGCACCGGTTACCGTTTACAGCTTCCCTAAGAATTGCGATGGCGTAATAAATATGGTGTACATACATAACTGCCGTTGCGTTATTTAAGATGACGCGGCATGTCAAAGGACAATTGCTTATTTGGAGCTGCATAGGGCCTATAGGTAGGCTATCCTAACTATGGTTTATCCCACCTACCTATCCTACCCATCAACTACTTATCAACTGCCTATCAACACCGACAACTCCTCCAGCTTATGGTGAGATGACGTATTGGCTTCATCGCAACTCTACTACCTAGTCATGCGAGGTATATAAGTATGTAGGTATTGAAGATCCCGCGTAATGGATTTCACCTCGCTTCTTGGTTTCTCTGATGACAATATTTGTTTTCTCAAAATGTCTACAGTGCCTCGATTGGATGACCAAAAGCCACTACAGGTCAAGGGCGACCTGATTGCCAGGGAGGACGTTCCTGTAAGACTGGATCGCCGCAAAGGCTCATTCGCCCAGCACTGGGTCAGAGACTCAGACTCAGAGTATATGGCGTAGGAGGATAACCTGATTCTTAGGCTGCTGATCAGGATGACATCGATTCCGTATTTTCCGAGTCCGAAGAGTTTGTGCATTTCACAATCCACACTTGTTTCCAATCTCCTGACCATCGGCCGCAGTCAAAGTTCCACCGCTTCTCTTGCGTCCAGCATCCTCGAGTATCGTCAAATCCATGGCCGCACCTACCATAGTGATAAGTTTAGGACAAGTTTTATCATTCCCAATGATGATCAACAGCTCCAATCGGAGGAACTATGGTTCGAGTTACCACGAGCCCTCATTCTGGACAGGATCGTGCGCTGACGCTGAATCTTAGCCACCATTACATGAAGATCCTCTTCGACGGCCAGCTGTTCCTAGCGCCGCTTGAGAAAGACAAGATCCACGTACGCATCCGGGGGCGCTGGAGGGGAACTCTTTTCCATAAAGCAAAACAACTCATAAATCGCCGATCGGCAACTAATTGAGTGAATGTTCTTAGCGAGTTCTTGATATCGGTACAGGATCCGGTAAGTGATGACCAATCTCACTACATGCGACTGTCGCTGACCGACTGATAAGGTATCTGGGCAATGTACGACCAAATAAAGCCTGAAATCATACCTTGGTGTGCTGACAAAGTTGCACAGTGAATTCGCCGATCAGTTTCCAAATGCTTCAGTTCTTGGTACAGACATATTCCCGTGTCAACCACAGTGGGTTCCACCGAACGTTCGCTTCGAAATTGACGACGCCACGCTCGAGTGGACATGGGACGCCGACCACTTCGACTTTGTCCACATCCGTCACATCGTAGGTGGTATTCAAGACTGGAGAGCCCTCTTTAAAGAAGCCTATAGATGTTGTGCGCCGGGAGGTTGGGTCCAGTCTATCGAAGTCGATGTTAATTTTCGCAGCGATGACGGGTCTACTGAATTGGAACCTGTTCTTGCCTCGTATGCAGATCTCTTCCGAGAGGGCGGCAAAATCATGAACCGTGAATTCTTCGTGCAAGATATTCAGCAGGAGGCATTTGACAAGGCTGGCTTCGTCGAGAAAAGGGCCATTCGATACAAAGTATGACATATGTGCCATTGCGATATCATCTGCCATCTGTCACCTTTGTAACTACAGTGAGGTAACTGCATCTTCGATAGGTTCCTATTGGTTCCTGGGCAAAGGATCATAAACTCGCTGAAGTTGGGCGTTTCGCCCGGGCGACTTTGGAAAACGATCTTCAAGGTAACACATCCGCAGTCACGACTCACCTCTTTGCCGGAGTACGAAGCCGGATAAAAGTCTTACCTCTTAGTCATTAGGTTACACCCAAATGGTTTGGTACAATATCCTCCAAAAGCCAGCAGACGAATACCACGTGTGGCTCGCGGATCTACGTAAAGCGATCCGTAATCCCAAGGTGCACAGCTACGTGATTTTTCACACTGTTTACGGGCGCAAGCCAGAGTAATCCGGCTGTCGCATAGTATCCTCGACCAGACAGCGGTCAAAAGTCAAAGCCTCAAAGGGACTCTTCTATTTCATAGCGCCTGAAAACTTAAAATATACTCTGACTCTCTGAGAATGCATCGTTTTGTCGCTACCATCTTACGTATGGTATCAATCGGTTGTCAAGTGAATACTCAAAGAGTTGATGGTACAAGCCCAAGAGGTACTAGGTATGTATGTACCTACCGTATCCCGACCTCGGCCAAACAACCGTAACCTCTCCCACCGGAGTCTCGTTGGAACACCACATACAGTGAGTTCTCATACGTATATTGGCAATACGTGCATGCAATAAAATTGGCAATCGAATAATGTATACACGTAAGTATTCAATGGTGAATCCCGGGCGACGACGTGACGGGGAGTGAGGTGATGTCAGGTCAGCAGGGCTTCAAGCTTGCTTGTCAACCACCTTTCGATCTCGACTGGGAACGGTTCGATTGAATGTTGCACGAAACCAATTACTCCCATGAGTATGCTCTTTACACAATCGCTAGTCTCCTGTTGCGTTGGCGCCATGATGGAATCGGCGAATCGCAGGACAGAATTTATGCACGTTTATTGGTGTACAACCCCACGCAGCGAGCCCCGCGCCGTTTACCACTGGGAAAAACGAGAAAGTGACCAACTATTGAAACAAGTAAAGATATGGCTTGTATTGTTGTATGTTACGCACGACTTTGCTTATGCATGCGTTGATATTGGTGTGGCCTTAAGGTGCGACAGGCTGGCTCGAAACATAAAAAAGTACCTGTTCACGGGAGAAATATACATTGGAGCAGATGATTCTCCGGCGAAATTATTGAGGGTAAATTATTTGATGCTCATGTTTTGGCAGAGGATGCTCTGCGGAAGGCCGTCGTCACCTTGGCGTTCCTGCATTGCGTTGGCGCAACTATCGTCGATGGTGGCTTCAAACTTCAAAGTTCACTAAAAATTGCGATTGGCTTGAAAGGTATCGTGTACATGCCGTTGCGTTATCTAGGAGTACACAATATGGCAAGGTACAATTGCTTATATGAAGCTGCATAGGGCCTATCAACATCGACAACTCCTCCAGCTTATATAAGGTGAGATGACGTGTTGGCTTCATCGCAACTCCACTAGTCATGCGAGGTATATATTGGCCAGGGTCCCGCCCAATCAGTCTCACCTACCGAGAGCTTTTTTGTTTCTCTAATACCAGTAGGTATTCGATTTTGTCAAAATGTCTACAGCGCCTCAATTAGAAGAACAAAGGCCATCACAGGCCGTGGGCGACCTGATTGCCGCAGAAGACGTTCCTGTAAGACTGGGTAGCGGCTGAGACACATTCACTCAGCACTGAGCCAGAGTGAATGACACAGAAAATTAACGGCATTCTTAGGCTGATGATAACGATGACATCGATTCCGTCTTCTCCGAATCGTTTGTGCAGTTCCCAACACAATCCACGCACTATTCAGATTGTCTGACTATCCGCCGCAGTAAAAGTTCCACCGCCTCCGTTGCATCCAGCATCCTCGAGTATCGACAGATTCATGGCCGGACCTATCATAGCGATAAGTTCGCGACAAACTATTTTCTTCCCAACGACGACCGGCAGTTGGAATCTGAGGACCTAAGGTTCTAGACACCGCGAGCTCTCATTCCCGACAGAACCGCGCGCTGATGTTGAATGCTACCAAGGCACCATTACTTGACGATACTTTTCAACGATCAGCTGTTCCTGGCGCCTCTTGAGAATGATAAGATCCATGTAGGTTATTGCATTGGCTTCTTCACACACCCTCCAGGGGCTTTCTTTTCTATTTTTCCTTTTCAGAATCGGGAACTTATGAGGGGAATGATAAATAGCGGGTGCTTGACATCGGAACGGGATCTGGTAAGTGGTGACCGGAATTTTACTACATGCGAATACCGCTGACCAGTTCGGCAGGTATCTGGGCAATGTACGGCCGAAGCCAACCCGAAATTATATCTTCATGGGCTGACGAAGCTGAGTAGTGAATTCGCCGACCGATTTCCAAATGCTTCCGTCATTGGCACCGATCTCTCACCGTGTCAACCGCAGTGGGTTCCACCGAATGTTCAATTCGAAGTAGACGACGCCACGCTGGAGTGGACTTGGGACGAAAATCATTTCGACTTTATTCACATCCGCTATATCTTCGGTGGTATTCAAGACTGGACTGCCCTCTTTCGAGAAGCCTACAGATGCTGCGCGTCAGGAGGATGGGTACAGTCTGTCGAAATTGATGGTCATTTTCGCAGTGACGACGGATCCACGGAGCTGGAACCTATTCTCACCTCGTATTCAGATCTCATTCGCGAGGCTGGCAAGGTATTGAACCGTTCCTTCTTTCTGCGAGAGATACAGCAACAAGCATTCAACGAGTCTCGTTTTGTCGAGCGAAGGGCAGTTGAATACAAAGTATGACCCGTCTCCGTTCTTTTTGGCTACTTAGTAGTTCATCAAGACGACAGAATGCTGAATATTGACTAGATCCCTTTCGGTCCATGGGCAAAAGATCCAAAACTCGCTGAAGTCGGGCGAGTCATTAGAGCGACTATGGAGAACGACTTAGAAGGTGGGCAATTCCGGGGCCCGAGTTCCCTATTTTCCATTTTTGTACTGTTCTAACCTCTGTTCATTAGGTTACACACAGATGGTATGGCACAATGTCCTCCAAAGGCCAGCACACGAATACCAGGTGTGGCTCGCGACTCTGCGCAAGGCGTTTCGCAATCCCAACGTTCACAGCTACATGATTGTGCACATTGTTTATGGACGCAAGCCACGTTAATGCCGGCTCCAGCATATCTGGCGGCTATTGGCGAGATTCTTTCCTTTGTATTGCACGACAACATGCGATGGGTTCAAAAGACGTATTTTGGCCGTTTCTGCATACGAACAATCTGTACGTAATTGAATCGTGCATAAAATCCATCCAGCGCCCCTTATTCAATACTTGCTGCTTTTGTGCTTGGCCGATGTGCAATGACGCTCCGACTCCGTAACCGTTAAATGCGAGGCGGCTACCTCCAGAGATTGTACGGGAGACTTCCCATTCGAGAGTACCATGAGTATCAATCTGGCTCGTGTCAGTTATTCAATAGAAAAAACCAACTTGTGTCAAGATATGCGCGTTACTGGGTGCTCCAGAGAAGACCGTTGGCCGCATCAAAGTCCGCTTGCATTTGACATTCGTCCCCCTCGGGCCTCATATTCGCACTCACCGCTTATGGCTTCCCTAACAATTGCGATGGCTTAGATATGGTGTAAATGCCATTGCGTTATCTGAGAGGACGCGGCATGGCAAGGTACAATTGTTTATTTGAAGTAGCATTGGGCCTATCAACATCGACAACTCCTCCAGCTTATGGTGAGATGACGTGTTGGCTTCATCGCAACTCCACTAGTCATGCGAGGTACCTATGTATATATTGGCCAAGGTCCCACCTACCTAGAGCTTTTTGATTTCTCTCATGATAATTGGTATTCGATTCTGTGAACATGTCTACAGCGCCTCAATTAGATGACCCAAGGCCATCACAGGTCGAGGGCGACCTGATTGCCGCAGAGAACGTTCCTGTAAGACTGGATCGCGGCGGAGACTCGTTCACTCAGCACTGAGCCAGAGTGAATGACATAGAAAACTAACGGCATTCTTAGGCTGATGATAACAATGACATCGATTCCGCCTTTTCTGAAGCGTTTGTGCATTCTTTCAATTTCCGCAACACAATTCACGCATCGTTCAGATCTCCTGACTATCCGCCGCAGTAAAAGCTCCACCGCCTCCGTTGCATCCAGCATCCTCGAGTATCGTCAAATCCATGGCCGGACCTATCATAGCGATAAGTTCGCGACAAACTATTTCCTTCCCAACGTCGACCGACAGCTTGAATCGGGGGACTTGAGGTTCTAGAAAACACGAGATCGCATTCCCCGCAGAATCGTGCGCTGATGTTGAAATGCTACCTAGGCACCATTACTTAACGATACTTTTCGACGATCAGCTGTTCCTGGTGCCTCTTGAACAAGATAAGATCCACGTGCGTGAGCTCTCGGCGCTTAAATATGCACTGGAGGGACTTTCCTTTTTTGTCTATCTTCCAAATCGGTAACTAATTGAGCGAATGCTCCTAGCGGGTGCTTGACGTCGGTACGGGTTCCGGTAAGTAATTGCCAGAATTCCACTACATGCGACTACCGCTGACCCATTACGAAGGTATCTGGGCAATGTACGGCCAAAAGCAAATTGAAAAGATATATATATTCGTGGGCTGACAAAGCTGAACAGTGAATTTGCCGACCGGTTTCCAAATGCTTCCGTCATTGGTACAGATATCTCGCCTTGCCAACCGGAGTGGGTTCCACCGAATGTCCAATTCGAAGTAGACGACGCCTCTCTCGAGTGGACCTGGGACGAGAACCATTTCGACTTTATTCATATCCGCTATATTCTAGGTGGTATTCAAGACTGGAAAGCCCTCTTTACAGAGGCCTACAGATGCTGCGCGCCGGGAGGATGGGTACAGTCTGTTGAAATTGATGGTCAGTTTCGCAGCGACGACGCATCCACCGAGCTGGAACCTTTTCTTTCCTCTTATTCAGATCTATTTCGAGAGGCCGGTAAGATATTGAATCGTTCCTTCTTTGTGGAAGAGATACAGCAACAAGCATTCAATGAGGCTGGCTTCGTCGAGCAAAAGGCAATTCGATACAAAGTATGTGCCGAACTTTATCTCCTTCGTAATTCCATCAAAACCCGAGAGCACTGACTTTTCACTAGATCCCTATTGGCCCATGGACAAAAGATCCCAAACTCGCTGAAGTTGGTCGTATTATCAGAGCGACTATGGAAAATGACCTCGAAGGTTACACATCCTCAATCCCCAATTCCTTGTCATTGTACGAATTAGGAAGCGATTCTGACCTCTGGTCATTAGGTTACACACAGATGGTATGGCATAATATCCTCAAAAGGCCAGCCAACGAATATGACGTGTGGCTAGCGACTTTACGCAAAGCGTTACGAAATTCCAAAGTTCACAGCTACATGATTGTGCACATTGTGTATGGACGCAAGCCACGTTAATACCGGCTCCAGTAGCCAAGCTCTCGCAAATTAATTGTAATCTGGTGGCCGTTGGGGAAGTTTTTCTTTTGTATTGCACAACAACATGCCGCATGCGATGGGTTCACAGAGACGTATTTTGGCCGTTTCTGCATGCGAAAAATCTGTACGTAATTGAATCGTGCATAGAATCCATCCAGTGCCCCTCATTTAATACTTGCTGCTTTTGTGATTGGCCGATGTGCATTGACGCTCCGACTCCGTTAAATGCGAGGCGGCTACCTCCAGAGATTGTACGGGAGACTTCCCATTCGAGAGTACCATGAGTATCAATCTGGCTCGTGTCAATTATTCAATAGAAAAAATCAAGTTGTGTCAAGATATGCGCGTTACTGAGTGCTCCAGGGAAGGCCGTGGGCTGCATCAAAGTCCGCTTGCATTTGACATTCGTCCCCCTCGGGCCTTATATTCGCACTCACCGCTTATGGCTTCCCTAACAATTGCGATGGCTTAGATATGGTGTAAATGCCACTGCGTTATCTGAGAGGACGCGGCATGGCAAGGTACAATTGTTTATTTGAAGTAGCATTGGGCCTATCAACATCGACAACTCCTCCAGCTTAGGCTGGAATGACGTGTTGGTTTCATGGCAACTCCACCAGTCATGCGACGTACGTGTAGGTATATATTGATCAAGGTCCCGCCCGATCTTGTTTCCCCTAGCTTACTGGTTCTTTTCTGGCCATTTTTTGCGGTGTCAAAATGTCGACCGCACCTCAAGCAGACGACCAAATGCCATCACAAGCCGAGGGCGACTTGATTGCCGCAGAGGACGATCCTGTAAGCCTGCGTCGCCACAGACAGTGAGACTCATTCACTAAGCACTCAGTGAGAGCGAATGAAACAGGATAAATAACGTGATTCTCAGGCTTCTGATCAAAATGACATTGATTCCGTCTTTTCCGAAGCGTTCGTGCATCCCACAATCCACATATTATTCCGATTTCCTGACCGTCTGCCGCAGTCAAAGTGCCACCGCCTCCGTTGCATCCAGCATCCTCGAGTATCGCCACATTCATGGCCGGACCTATCATAGCGATAAGTTCGCGACAAACTATTTCCTTCCCAACGACGACCGGCAGCTGGAATCTGAGGAGCTGAGGTTCTAGACAAAACTACCTCACAATTTCGGTATAATCGAGCGCTGATGTTGAAGGTTACCTAGACACCATTACTTGACGATGCTTTTCGACGATCAGCTGTTCCTGGCGCCTCTTGAGAAAGACAAGATCCATGTACGTGATTCATCATCGCAGAGGGGCCTTCTTCCTCTCCATTTTCGTTCTTTCTCTTTCTTCAAATAGGTAACTTATCGAGCGAATGTTCCTAGCGGGTGCTCGACGTCGGCACGGGGTCTGGTAAGTAGTTGCCAGAATTTCACTACATGCGAATACCGCTGACCAGTTTGGAAGGTATCTGGGCAATGTACGGCCAAAAGTAACTTGAAACTATATATATATTCGTGGGCTGACGAAGCTGAGTAGTGAATTTGCGGACCGGTTTCCAAATGCTTCCGTCATTGGCACAGATCTCTCACCGTGCCAACCGCAGTGGGTTCCAACGAATGTCCAATTCGAAGTAGACGATGCCACGCTGGAGTGGACTTGGAATGAAAACTATTTTGACTTTATTCACGCCCGCTATATCTTTTGCGGTATCCAAGACTGGACTGCCCTCTTTCGAGAAGCCTACAGATGCTGCGCGCCAGGAGGATGGGTACAGTCTGTCGAAATTGATGGTCATTTTCGCAGTGACGACGGATCCACTGAGCTGGAACCTATTCTTGCCTCGTATCCAGATCTGTTTCACGAGGCTGGCAAGGTATTGAACCGTACCTTCTTTGAGCGACAGATACAGCAACAAGCATTCGACGAGTCTCGTTTTCTCGAGCGAAGGGCGGTTGAATACAAGGTATGAACTGTCTCCATTTCTTTTGGGTATATTATAAAGACCGTAAGACGATAGAGTGCTGAATATTGACTAGATCCCTTTCGGTCCATGGGCAAAAGATCCAAAACTCGCTGAAGTCGGGCGTGTTATTAGAGCGACTATGGAGAACGACTTAGAAGGTGGGCAATTCCGGGACCCTGATTCCCTCTTTCTTATGTTTGTATCGTTCTAACCACTGTTCATTAGGATACACACAGATGGTGTGGCACAATGTCCTCCGAAGGCTAGCAGACGAATACCAAGTGTGGCTCGCGACATTTCGCAAGGCGTTACACAATCCCAAAGTTCACAGCTACATGATTGTGTACGTTTTGTACGGACGCAAGCCGCGGTAATGCCGGCTCCATTGTCCAAGTCTCCCATACACAGTGTATTTAGGCAGCCGGTGGCGAGATCATATTTTCGTATTGCCTCAATCTATCCTTCAACCGTGTCGCTTTGGTTTTCCTACCTCCTTCCACTTTTTGATGTCCATTCTGTCAAGTGAACGACCAGAGATTCTACACGACATGTAAAGGAAGGGTACCCTGTGTAGCAATATGTACAAAAAAGATTTGTAAACTGGCTGAACGGCTGAAGTCGGCCGGGTTCCTAGAGCGGCTTTGAAGTTTGAAGAATGACTTTCAAGGTAACTACTAATACATCATCCATTACCTCTTTCCTATGTAGGTACTGCAGGTACCTAAAGTAGGCGCTCCATCTGATGCGAGGCTGCTGTCTCCAACGCTGGATTTTTGGAACACATTGTCACATTCAAGTACAGCCACTGTATCTCCTGAGCTCCTCGTCCATCTCTGTTCTAAAATTTGCAAGGTTGGAATAGCTTGCACAGAGCTTGTCAGCAACCTGTTCGTCACGGCTGGGGAAGACGACGATTGACTATTGCGAAAACCGAATTATATCCAGCTGGCAACTAGAGAGTTTCCATTTTACATCACCATGAGGATTCCGATCGCTTGGAAAAAAGGTATTCATAGGGGCAAGAAGCATTATAGCAGATAATTCTCCAGTCATATTTGGTGCTGACTTTTTAGCGGAAGAGGCTTCAGGAAATGCCATCGGCTGCATCAACGTCCGCCTCATGCATTTTGCATCCTGCCCCCTCACCTTCGCATGAG
Organism: Claviceps spartinae; assembly: GCA_018360215.1. Taxonomy (NCBI): domain Eukaryota; kingdom Fungi; phylum Ascomycota; class Sordariomycetes; order Hypocreales; family Clavicipitaceae; genus Claviceps; species Claviceps spartinae. Next base: position 20,762 of record SRPX01000447.1, read on the forward strand.
ACTCACTATTACTAGTTAGCGCACCGCTTTTTACGACTTCACTAAAAATTGCGAGTCCTAGCATATGGCGTACCTGCCGTTGCGTTATCTGAGAGGACGCGGCATCGCAAGGTAACAGTTGCTTATTTGAAGCAGCATAGGGCCTATCAACATCGACAATTTACAACTCCTCCAGCTTTTGCCGAAATGACGTTTTGGGTTCATAGCAACTCCACCAGTCATGCGACGTAACTCCACCAGCCATGCGACGTACATATATATTGGCCAAGGTCCCGCCCGATCTGGTTTCATCTAGCTTACTTAGTACATACTGGTTTCCCTTATGGCATCGTCAAAATGTCTACCGCACCTTTAGTAGACGGCCCACCACCGGCCGAGGGCGACTTGATTGCCGCAGAGGACTTTCCCGTAAGCCTGCGTCGCCGCAGACACTTAGGCCCCGTTTACGCCCCTTTTTGGAAATTGAATTGGAATTGGATTTCGGTGCCAAAGAGACATGTGCTGCCAAGCCACTAGTCGGACGC